>JAJJMA010127016.1:0-14728 GCA_023529015.1 Papaver nudicaule | reverse complement strand
TACCATAGGGAGCTGAAGAGAACAAGAGGCGAAAAATGAAGAGGATCATTACCATAGGGAGCTGAAGAGAGAACAAGAGGAGATCATCAATGTCGATACAGGTCTGTGAACTAAACTCCCTATTGATCTATTGGTGTTGGGATCACATAGTGTTTGTATCAAAAGTGTGGATTTTTTTTATTTTTTTTTATTTTTTTTTTTGTAATTTTAAGAATAAGTAATGTTGTACAATGTTGCTTAGTAATTACGCAGTCGCTTTGCAGTTTACAGTTAGACCCGTGATAGGAAACTAGTTGGAAATGTTGTCTATTTTGCATTCGAAAGTACTTACGGGAATAAATAAAAAGTTTTAGTTTGTTTGTTGATGTTAATACGGTAATAGACCCAGGATGCCCCCTCGAGCCTCAATGCTGATCTAGCTGCACTTCCTTCAAAGGGATGAGGTGTGTGGTGCATTCCTAGACCAACATTTACATAATGGTCAAAACTTTTTATAGTTTAGTCTTTTCAGTTTTTATGGTGCAAACTTTTTAATCAGAGGGGTAAAGTGCAGCTTTTAAGTTGTTAATTTTTGCTTCATGTGGTGTTACGTTAGTCAGACTGCTTGTACGCACGGTAGTCTCACTGCTCTGTTATTGATTCATCATTTCCATTTTCAGTAGGAAGTATGTAAAACAATTCAGTGGTATCCTTACACATCGTCTTCTACCAAACACACTTCGTATATCCTGTTGGCTGTCTCCACTGGTTGAGTTTCTGCTCATGTTAATAGATCTTTAGCTTCCTAATCTTTTGCTAAGATATTCTTTTGAGGAACATTATGCTAAACAATCATGTGTTTTGTATTGATGAGGCTGCTCAGATTGAAGAGATTCTAGCACAGTATGAGCTACAGCCTCATGAATATGCACCCCTGGATAATGCTCTTCGAAAGAAACCCCAGGCATGGCTGGATTTTATGATGAAGTAAGTTTGTGGTATTTGCGTTGCAGACTGATCACTTTCAAAAGATCGAAAGAAGAGGCAGAGCTGACAATGGAGGAACTTGTGTCTTTAGCTCAAAATACTTCTGTAAGTCTAAGCTGTCAAGATCAGATTCTTGAACTAGAGTCTGCTGGAATTATACCATGAATTGCACACTCGACAAGTTTGAGCTGGATCATAAGCGAAGACTCGAGGAAGTAGAATCTTTGCAGTTCCTTGGAAAAGGTAAAAAACAGTTGTGCAGTTCTGTTACACCATCTCAATAATCTGTAACTTACTTTAGGCTTTCTCTTAGGAACTTATCATACAGAATTATGTTGGTTAAACACAATCTTAATGATCTGTAACACTCCATTCTTTAAGATTGTCGCCCTCTTGTATCGATATATTCACATTCCCTGCGTTCAGACACCACTGTATTAATATACTTGATCCTTTCTCTTATTCCCTATATCTTGAGTATGAATTTGTAATGGCGTTGATTTTCGTATCTTCTCTAATTTGCAGATTGACAAACAGGAGCTACACTTAAGCAGATGAAGTGCATTGGTCACTGCTTGTTGTTTGATCATAGAGTTCTTTCTTAGGAAGAGTTACCTCCCCCCGGCTGGGGGATTTTAGCGTCTTCCATAGAAATGAGGATAGTGGGGTACTCACTGGATTAACACGTGCTAGGAGATCCTAGCAGGTTGATGCTCTAAAATGCATGATACTCTTGAAGGTGCATTCTTTGGAAACAACTTCCATGAAGAATATACTGAAGCTTAGAGAGACAGAAAGGAGTTGGATAAAGAAATATTTGTTCAGTTGTGCTGGAATTCAATTTCTTTTTTGGACTTCTCCCACTTCTGATTCAGTCATCACCTTTGACTTTGGTGTTAGTATTGTAGTTAAAAACACCATTAACAGTGAGCATTGTTCCTGCATCCTACAAGAACCTATCTATTAACCTCCCAGAGCTCATTGATTGCATAAATAAAGGTCTCACTAAACAGGGTGCAGGTCTTCATGATGGAAAATCAAAAGCAATTGAAGTTCAATACCGTATAGCGCTGAACACTATTTTATAGGAAATTCTCATGTCAATCAATATTGAATATCTTGGTTGACAAATTTGTCGTTCAAAGTTATATGTAGCCAAGCCAATTTGTTTGGTCGTCAGCACAGTTTCAATGACCAAATCTTTATTTGTCTTGTAATAATTTTGGCGACGGGACAGTCTTTGTCATTATAAAATATATTTAGGGATAAATGTTTTTGGTTGACAGCAATATTGTTTTTGGAGACTAAATTTTGCTTTTGTCGCTAGAAAATGATTTTGTGACCAAAATAGTTCATCACCAAAGAAATATCACCGACAAAATCAAGTTTGGCCATTAATTTTGGTCGCAAAAACTTTCCCGCCATGAGGTGGGAATTTATTTTTTCTCTCTCTTATTTTAGTGACAATTTTTGAGACCAAAATTACAATTTGTCGGCAAAAAAAATGATATAGTGATGAAAAAAAAAATCGTCGCCTAATATTGCTTTTAGTGACAAAAATTTCTTGGTTACAATATTTTTTGTCACGAAAGCCATGTTTTGTTGTAGTGAAACACCCTATGGAGATTTCGATGACAATTTGGCGCAATAGAAAACCAATTACGACTCTATTGGAACCATTTGGAGGACATACGATTATACCGATGCGTTTTTTTCTAAGTACAATTTTGGTACAACTAAGGTCACAAATCTATCGCTAACAAATTAACAATTTTTTAAAAAAATTCTTTAAAACAGACATTAGAAAAGGCACAAAGAAATAAGGCGTAGACGATAAACGAAGGTGATTTTTTTTTAAAACAATAATTCATCAACAAGTGTGCGCAGTGTGTAACGACGACACTCAATCTAAGGTGGGAATAACAAACAAATAACACAAAAGCCAATTTTTAATATTAGTGGGCAATAATCATCCCGGGTTATAATGCATCTACGAATGCGATATATAATTGAGTGAAATTTGATAAGGTTTGTTTGAGATTGTTTTCATGTTAGTACGTGTGTCATGTGGTTTAAGAAATTTTGAAACATTCGCAGGTGTGTTTCATGTTCTGTGTACCAATTTTTGTGAGAGATTAAGCTTAATTAAGAATTTCTATGCTGTCGTAAATGTTTTAAAAAACTTAAATACTTATCAGATCAGTGGAAGCATTACCAACGTCAAGGATAAGTCAATCATGTGCATACGCCAAGAATTAATTATAAAGCTAATTAATTAATTTGATAACAATTCAATAAACATGTGGACACAAGATGAACGAATTAAAACAATAATAGGAGTACTAAATAACTCATCCACGTTGAAAGTTGAACAAAGCTCGGATATTAGAGCTCGAGGCCCCACCATAGGTTTCTCGATCAATCAGAATATTTCGAGGTTCTGGGCTGGGATAATTTTCCGGACAGATAATTAGGCCCGTCGAAACCGAGGGTGCTTTGGAGAAACCCGGTGTACGTTCTTAGGTCGCGGGACGGCCACACCATTTCTTCTTCTTCTCCCTCCTGCGAAACCAAAACACTTTCTCTTTTCTCTCTCTCTCTCTCTGCGATACAGTTCCTCAGAACCCTAACAAATCTGAACTCCTCAAACCCTAAGGAAATATAGTAAATTGGGAAAACCAAATATTCGAGTCTGGTGTTCGGTTATAAGAAGTTAAACTTCAAATTGAAGCAAAATCAAAAGTGTAAGCACGTTAAATCCATTGTTTTTTTTTTTTATATCATTGTTTAGATAATTAATTCTGATAATTTGATGCATGGGTAGAAATTGAATTTAGGGTTCTTCAATTTTGGGGGTTTTCTTGATCTTATCGGTGTCGGATTACGTATGTTAATGGTAATCAGACTCCCCTTTCCAGACTACAAAACCCTAATCTTTAAAAGAGGTAAAAACCATTATTCCATTTCTTTCTCTCTCTTTAATCGTTTTATTGTTTGATGGTTTTCGTATAATATTGTATTATATTGTTATGTTCTGATTTGATTGGTTTTAATATGAGTTTCAATCCAAGATGTTCTGTGTTACAGATTTAGATCTAATCGGTATTGGATTGTACTTTTCCAAAGAGGTTTCAATCGTTTTAAAAGAGGTTTCAATCGTTTTATGTTAGGGTTGTTGATTTTTGCAGGTTTTCTTACAGGGGATGGTATAGCAGAGATTCAGAAGATGTGCAGAGAAACAAAATAGAAGTTTCAGCGGAGCAATATGTATTTGCTATTGATTTCTGTGGTCTGTGACCTGGAGGCAAACTAGGTAAAATCAGTTATCCTTTCTAACATATGGTTCATGAATGCAATAATGCACACTTGAGTGTAAAATATTGCAGCAGTGTAGGAATGAGTATCAAATACATGTTACTGCAGTTGCAGAAAAAACTCAAACCCAAAAGAAAGGAATTACCAAAAATAAATCCAGCAACAAACCTAACCATGGAAATAGTACTGTTGTTCGGCAAACTCAATTAACAAGTTGTTCACTTGGCCGGAATGGAAACTGCATACTGGATCCTCACAGGGGGGAAAGAAAAAAAAGGTCAAGCCTAAGGTATAAGGTCTAGAACTATATGGATTGCTATACCTGTCATCTTCGGAAGGGACGTGGTGAGTGTTGAATTTTAACATTCAGTATTGCAAACCAAGTGCGGAAAGACTTCCGCTTCATCTCGAAGGTGAATAGCAGGTCTACTTCAGTGGCAAAAACAAAACTTAGAAAATGTTTTGAACAAGATTGATCCTGGATAAACGAAATTTTTGCGGTGTGTTAACTATACGTAATGTGTTGAGGTACCAATACATGTAATTTGCCCGTTCATGAGGTAGAGGTGAGTCATTGCTCTTATTTGTATTGAAAGCTTAGTATAATAGTCTCTTTAATGTATCTAATATGTGTTCTAATTTTTGTCCTGCAATATAAATCTCAACCCTGGAAGAAGGAATTCATTCCTTTTAATCTTATCCTAGACTCAAAGGTAATATACAGTGGAATACTAAACAGAATTTGATTTTAGATTGGTTTGTACAGGTACGATGTGTAGGTTGTGGAGACCATTTTTTTGTATTGAAATGTGTTTGAGCTTAACTACTCACTTTTCCCTATTGTACTCATTTACTGATTTCTTTGATGTGCATTGAAAGAAATAAACTCAGTGTGGAGATATTTCAGTAATATGGCATTCTGAAAGTTGGTACGTCATCACCAACAGTTACACGTAGAGCTTATATTACTAAGAGGTATACCTTTTGTGACTTTTCGTTGAGATTGATTTTTAAACATGGATAATCGTATACGGTTAGGTATTGTTGGTTTTTGAATGGCTTTGATAATTCGGGTTTGCCGGGTCAGGGTTTGAGAAACTGACAATACTAATTTTTTTCTACCACACGAAAACCATGAGAAGTGCTTCTTTGCCTCAAAGCAAAATTAGATATATTTCTATCATGAATTCCCACTATTATATGTCACATTTCATATCCAACAAAAATGTACTGTGAAAACCTTGCTTTTTATTTTTATGGATTGTTTGTGTTTAGTGTTTCTCACTTTCTCTGTTAGTGTGGAAGATTTGGTTATCGTTAATGCTAAAAGATCAGATGTCCATATGTTTCGATATGCTTCGACTTCTATGGTTGTGATGCTTAAGGAAATAATAGTTGTTGATTTGGCCGAAATGTTTAAATTAACTTTTCTTTGCCTGCAGGTCACACATAACTGGCTGGATGCATGCCGCATTCGACACTATCAAAGAGGGTTTCTCAACTGAATGGAAGCGACACAGCATCTGATACTCTAATTCCATGTACGAGTATATGGATACACACCAGTCATCCAAAGAAGAGTGTACCATCTCCGTGAGTGTGAGGTACTTATTTTCTTTTTAGTTTAGAATCAACTCTCATACTCTCATCTCATCCCTAAATTACTAATTTTAATCTATTGGGTTCTTTGTCGAAATTATTTGGAAAAAAAAACTAAACTCTCATCCCTAAATAACTCGAAGCTATGTTAGCTAGAGAGCATGATCCATGCAGATACTACAACAGCTACGACACCACATAACTGCATTTAGTTAGTATTTTTTTGTCTATTTTTTTTGCCCTTAAGAGGCTTTATGATTGGACAAGCACATACTAACCCAATTCTTTTGCGAGTTTCACGAATGTTTGCACAATGCAACGCCAAATTGATCTTCCAGATAAATCCGAAAGGAAAAACTATATCCTTTGGTGGGGATTACGCCGTCATGGTTTAAAGAAAGACATATATGCAGAGGTCAGGCAACTATACATATAAGATAGACTAAAATGAATTCTCGCTCATCTGACCTCTAATATGATAATATTTGAATCTTTTTATCTTTTGAATTAGTATTTCATCAATTTTAGGAAGATCGTTGTATAATAATAATGGATATACTCAGACATATGGTTTGCTTGCTTATTTGTTCCACCAGCTTTGTAGTACAAAACAGTCAACGGGACAACAATTACTTCTTTACGTGCAGATTTTTCTATGCTTGAGCAGCTACATGTTATTAGCACTATGCATAGTCAAATGTAATTAGCACTATTCTCTAAGATTATTCCAATATTTATTAACATATGATTTTTAGGTTGAAAACGAGGTGTTACCTCATACTAATATTTCTAGAATTCAAAACTATGAGGTGCTTCCACTTGCAGCACAATAGTGTGTGAAAGAATTGATGAATTAGTGGGTGTTCCTATTCACTGCATTGGTGTAGGATCTTATCGTTATGCCCTAATATACATGTAATATTAAAACAACGGTAATTGATTGACTTGATTTATAATATTTTCCCATTTTCCTAGAAGAATTGGTCTGTCCATTTTTGTTTCAAATGAAGTCTATGATAGTTGTGTGATCATTTGAGTTGAACATTTTCTGCCATTGATATAGTGGCAATTTTTTCCTGTTTCTGTTTCAGATGAGTCACCATCCCCCAATAGATGTTGTACATGCTGAGAACAAACATTTTATATTGGACTCTACAAACTTTTTAAAGACCGGACTGATGGGAAATTCACTTCATTCCTGGTACAAGGTAAAAACTTATCCGATCTGTACATGTATATGACCCAACATGGTTAAGATCTAAATTCCTGATTTATGTCTTAACTACATTGTGCTAAAGTTTCAACCATCTGCCTGGTTTACGTACGGTTATAATGTTTCTGGTTTCTCCTTCCTATCACTCTCCTACTTGGGTGTCATAAATTGGCTTCTTACGAGTTCTTTCGTATTTAAATACAAGTCAACTTTGGAGAGGAAAGAAACTAAGTATGAATTGATGCATATTAGTTCTGAACACAATCTCTTAGCGCAGGAGATAGGCGAAGTTTATATTAAGCATTCATTTTTTACATACTTTCATTGTGTATCCTGACAATTTCACCTTCCTCTCAGGCTCAAAGTTTTATCTGTTTGAAAACTCAATCGTATAAAAAAGTGTGAGAGGTCATACTATCTTACAGCTACATGAACTAATTTACGATTTGTAACGTCTCCATGAAGTTCTTTTGTCGACATTTTATTGACATTTGGTCCTAACATGTTCAAATGGTTATGGCTGGCTGCAGTTGGATATCTCAAAGATGGAACCAATTATTCTACTACTTTAGGAAGCAGTTGACGTTTCTACCGACTACAAGACTGCGAAAACAATGTACCTTGAGTGATGCAGGGTTAAGGTCAAAAGTGGAGACCTGAGGGTTGAGGTCACAGGTATGATTCCTTGCTTTGGACGAAAGCTGGAAAATGATTTCATGCATGCTTAGGCTGCGGATTAGATTTTTTAGTAACTATTTGGTAATGTGGATGGATGACTTTAACACTGCAATATAAACCTTGGACCATGTTGTTAGTGTTATACACTTATATGTGCATATATGAAGTGGGATGTAACATGCCCTCTCTTATTGCTATCCCCTCTCATTACCCATGTAGTTGTGGGTTCAACTCCCACATGGCATACTTACCAGAACCTTATATTCTTTTGGTATTAATATATAGTGGACGTAGGTGTAAATGTGAGAGCACACCATATCCAATCTCAGGCATGGTTGTGAATTAAGTTGCCAAAACTTAGCTTACCTCCGAAATTAATGAATCACAGTATAGACCTAACCTAAAAAAGGGAAAACCCAGTGACTGAAATGAACCACATCAGAACACCAAGTAACTTTTCCCGTTAGTATCTTAAACACTAATTATGTTTCTAGGTAGAAAATCAGGGTTTATCACAACCTTTTGTATTTTTTCTTGGCACTTTTAGTCTTTGCATCTTAAGATTGAGAAAGTTAAGCCTGTGGTCTCTATCTTTGTCAAATGCATACGTGTACTTTACTGCTTCAATAGATCATTCCAGTGCGTTGTGGACTTTAAGCTGCATGGTTTTCTTTTTTTATCTATCAATAATTACTAATTTGTTCGATATATTTAACCTTCCTTGCTGTCAGTTAACAAATTTATAGAAGATAATGGGCTAAGAGAAGAAGCTGAGAGCTTTCCTTTATAAACTCTATTGAGTTGCAGTATTTTGCGAGACTGATTCTTATTATTCTAATTTTTGCCTATTCTCGAACTTACTATGTGTAGGAAATTGGTTTAGATGTTTGCATTATCTGGGTATGATAGCTCGCGTTAAGTTCACCTTGCACGGGTACTTGGATGCAACCTCGACTGTCTTATGATACTTGAATGCGTGGTCAGGTAATGTATATTGGCTAACTTACTAAATTTATTGGGGACACTGGTGTAACAGTGATCTGTATATTTGCCAGTTAATGCGCTCATGTGAAGGTTGCATTGGGCATTCGAAAAAGCGGAGAGCACACATATATGTGAAGATGTGAAGGTTGGTGATACTCTCATCTTTGTTTCTAAAGCAAACTTAATAATGTAGTTGTCGGAGCCTTTAAGTGAGGGGTGCGCAACTACTATAAAAACGCATGAACACAAAAACATTAGTAATATCAAAACCGCAAAAGATACCCAAAGTGAACGCATAGGCCCGCACACAGTCTTGGCTCAGAACCATAGATGTTTAACTAATGATCCATATGTGGAAACAAAATAAAGTAAATAACAAATGAAAGTCTGAACATCAGTAAATGAGCAGGAAGTTTAATCAACTGTTATGGCAAAATGTTTGTTTGATATTACTAATGAATGTGTTTTACATTCATATCAATGATTTACCTAAAAATTTTAGTTTTTTATTATTACTATGTCATTTTTTTAGGCCAGTCTCTTACGACTTGGATACGAGAATACAGCTACAGCTCAACCGTTATGGTATATAGTATGGTTTTTTATTCTTGCTATTGACAAATTTAGTACCGACGAGTTACCGTCCCATACCAAGACGATTATATACCATGGGATCTGTGGCGCAGTGGTAGCGCGTCTGACTTTAAGTCGGAAGGTTACGTGTTCGATTCACGTCAGGTCCAACCCCAATTTAATCGTGCTCTACAAATACTTGATTTAACCAATTTATATACTGATGTTATTGGTACTGCATATATACTTGATTTTCAATGTAAAAGTCGGTGCATGAGTTTCTTTAGTAAGTTGCAAGGGTTTAAGGTCATGGAGAACAAAAACCATTGATTAGTCGTTGCACGTGTTTCTATAGGCATCTTCCTCCTATAAGCATATTAATTTAACTTGATGGTTGAAGTTTATGTAGATTTTGGTCTATCAACTTATGTCCATTGTATATTTGTTTAATACTCGCATTTCTGACTCGCATTCAGATACTTCTTCATCTTCCTTTCCAGTGATTATACCTCCTTTCTGAAGTTTGGTTATCTTAATCAACGAAAGTTTATGTGGAAGGCTAGCCACTTGAGTTTGAATTCCACTATGCTGGACCCGTTTCGAAGATGACACTTCCAACTAAAATGATTTAGTCTTTGTGCACTTGATCATATCAGTAGTACTTTTGATTCGCTGCATCAAAACTAAGCCACTTTCGGTTACATATTTCAACAGTAAGTGAAAATCCATGTGCAAAATATAGGAGTAAACCACGTGCAGGAGATGGCCACGCTCTAAAATTACCTGCAGTGGTACAGGTTGATTGTAGGGGTGAGAAGCTGCGGCAGCATCGTTCACACATCATTAACATGTTTTCATTTTTTATCAAAATATTGTGTTCAATTTCCAGCTAGAATAGAAAACACTAGCCACAAGCCAGCTCATGCAATTTTTTGGTCACAAATGTTCACCTTCTCAACCAGAAGTTTTTTTGGGAGCACCTGTAATTTGAATTTTATATACTGGAATCATGGTGTGCCTCAAATATAGACAAACTTAATTCCGTACAAGAGGAAGGCATTTAGAAAGATCAAAGTTACAATAGTTAACAGTAGGGGAATGGACCTTTATAGAAGTGCCGGAACAGACAAGACATCCGGCCACAATAACCACTACCAGAGTTAATGCTTTACGTACCGCCATGATGGATAGAGTATGGTAGTAATATTATCAACCATGATGGATAGAGTATGGTAGTAATATTATCAGTTAGTGACGTTGTGGTTGATAGCCATTTTGGTAGAATCAACTACCATGATGGAAAACTCAAAGGCCACCTACACAACAATCACTTAATTAGCATTTGGATCTCCATTGCTTTGTGTAGATAGATACTAAATAAATGCTTCCGAGCGTCTTCTAGCTTGCATCTTGCAGTTTTCAACAGCTTCAGAATCGAATATCTCCGACTCTTCCACAAACTTCTTTAGATCACCTTTGCTGTCATCATCTATTAGAAACTTGGCCTAAGTAGTAACCCTGTAAAGAGAAATTAAAAAGGGTATGAAAAAAGAAACCAAGAAAAGATACTATTGTTGATTCTCCCCATTTCCGCTTTGTTTACGTTTCGACAGAACTAGGAACATTTTGCTGGATGAATTTCTTGCCCTGTGCACACGCATGCACCCATGAGCAAGAAAATCACTTGCTCCCACCTTTCACATGACAACTACAAATATAAAATCTGGGGAATGCACCTAATCGTTCATCTGACAATTATGGAAAAGGCACCACTAAACTTTCTTGTGCCAGCCAACTCTGTTGATATATCGATATACAAAGTCTACAATCAATGCAGATACTTAAATTTCAATATTGATGACTTAGGTAGTGTCGACACCAATTACAACTATTTACAGAATCATCTTATATCTCCACTAATTTACAACCAGAAGTTTGCTTTAGAGATAAAATGTGCTATATTTTAACTGGGATATGAGAGAAGGATAAATTTAGATCAGTTTTCAGACGTTGTGATATACAATAATCCCCCCTGATACATTTTGATTCTTAAAAATAAAGTTTAGTCTTTAGACGTTGTGATATAAAAGTAATGATACTCTAAGTACCGCCAAAGTGAGAGGATACTTCTCTAAGTTAAATCCAAATAGTTCATTGAATTTCATCATGCATATGATATGAAAAGGGTATGAACAAGCCAATGTACTGTAACTGCAAAAACTGTAATTTCGTCCAGTTTTCAAGTGTATTGGAAAGGAAGGAAAAGTGCAGAGAACTCTTAACATACCTGACCACATCTCTAAAACGGAAAGAACCTTCAACTGATATTTGGTCTTCAAATATTTGTTGTCGATAGAGAGTACAAACTGCTTTCATACAGAGCTCAGGATTCTCTTCAATTGAAGAAAACATATCGGCCTCAGATTTCCATTTTATTTCCTTTTCTCATCGCCATCATGTTCATAAGATCACCAAGAGAACTCTTTGAATCAGTAGAACTGTCAGAAGCATCCCCAAACGATTCACGGGAACTTTCACCATCATCATTTGAGACAAAGTTCACAGAAGCCTTTTCACATAATATTTTTTTACATGGCCTAAATCTAACTTTTTTCTTCTACTCCTTTTCCTCTCTCTTTGCTGAAACCTAAACCACACTAACGATGACCACCACTCTAATCTCCTGAAACAAGTCGAAATTTGCATTATTTTCATAAATCTAATGTTTTAAATTAAATAAGTAGAACAACAAATCAGATATTGAGCATGTGTAATTCCATAAATCACCACACATGCAACAGAGAGACAATCAAACTAAATCAAATAGAAAGATACCATTAGAATAAAACCCTAATTTCAAACAGAACCCAAAAATTCAATTTCATAAACCCAAATCCAATCAAACCCTAAAAATTCACTAACTTTAGAGTAAATCCGTGACTTCAGTTAAATCATTCCAATAGAATGAGTTGAGCTCTCAACTCTCTCAATCTCAGAAATCTTCACTCTCATTTCTTGATGCAGATAAATTTTCTCTTCACCATTTCTTCTGCTGTTTTTCGCTCATAAAAACAAAACTCGATGAAAACGGAGTGAGGTTGATCTGCACCCATGATAGTATAAAACACGACCACTGTACGGCTTCGGGCCTTAGGCCCGTGCGAACGCACGGGCTGGACAACTAGTATTTATAGAGAAAGGAAGAAAGGGAAACATTGTTTGGACATCTAATTCGACATATAAAGATCTGAGGGCGTGGAAGGATGACATGGAATGGGGTAAAACGATGGAAGAGGCAGGATTTATGGAAAAGGGATGCAACCTACGACTGATATTCGGAATAATATTAACATAATGCTCTCTGAAATAAAGTGTTATGGAGAAATTATGGAAAGTCCATCAATGAAGATCTACAACTTAAGATTGAAACAATATACGGTATTAGGAATGCAACATATGATCATGTACTGGATTTTGGTCTCTACCTACTAGATAGAAAACTACAAGAGGAAGATCAGAATTGCGGGAATACTGTATGATGCTCCACGATGAGGGTAAATTGGAACCAATAACTAAATGTGATCAAACAAAATTGAGATATGTAATGAAAAAATACATAAAAAATAAAACTGTTTGCCAAGACAACTGAGTATTCTAAACTTTACAGGGAAACGAATATTCTAAAATTTGGAGTTTTATGAGGCGACATGAGAATGAGAAATACATAGTTCAAAGAAATAGACGTACAATATTGAACAATCCCGTACCGTCTGCGGCACGGGCAAATCCCTTGTAATATATATGGGAGCAACCAGTCGGGTACAAAATTGTATCGAAATCAAATACTTCCGAGTCAAATGTACTAGTTGAACCAAATTACATTTTAGTCAAAATGTATGCATGAGCTGAAATATCTCATACCAGATTTAAAAAAAAAAAGGCTTCCCTTAAATATAGCCCATGATTTTTATTAATTATAACCCATTTAACTTTGGTCAGTAAATATTGACTACAGTTTTAAGTTTGACTTCTTTTATTATTATTCATAGCCCAAAAACTAGGCTAGCGAGTCAGTGAGTTCGGGAATCATACGGAACGAGAAAAAAAATTAAAACCGTGTATACCTTAAAGCTGGATGTTCAATTTAAGTTACATAAAAAATTCCTCTAATAAGTATTAATTAAAATCACTGAAACTATTCATTAGGATCATCTTTGTCAACTTAATTATAACAAGTATAGTGCACGTGCGTTGCACGCCAACGAATATTAATTTTTTGCACTTAAAATTTTCATTTGTATAGAGACTCCGGTCCGCGGCACACTGCAAACAAAGCGAATCTTAATTAACATTGTAAGTATTGCAAATAAGATGTGTTTCCTTGACCAAAACTCGACTTAGAAACAAAAAAATGATTATTAAATTGACTTTGGGGTAACATGAAAACCTCTCTCGACATTGATAGAACGATAAGTAATTAACTTGTCAATATCGGATACTATAACCATCCGCCGCAACGGTGGGGAGGCCGACCCCGGATAGACCTCTAGCATCCAAGACTCCAAGTAATTTTTTTTTAATATATATTTTTTTTTTTTTTTTTTTGATCATCAGATATGATAAACTTAAAATTGAGACCAAAATTGAAAAAAAAAAATTGGTGACTGAAAAAAATTCAAAATCAAATAAGACACTGAATTCGAATGTGTGGTACAACATAAAACTCGTCATAGTGAGAGGATGTTGCCACAGTGACACGTAGTCGTTTCTAAACCTAGATATTTTGACACGTAGCATCCCACCCCTAATTCACTTGCCTTTATCTTCTTTCACAATCGGTGTTGCTATTTGACCCTCAATTCATCACTCTGTTTAGCACTCACATCATCCAGACCCTTCATCTGGGATGTGTGGAACCCGTTCCTTTGTGATATGGGTCCTGGCTGAATGTGATGTACCAGTACTTTAGCGACATGTGTCCCTGAGTGCTAAAGAGAGTGCTAAAAGAGAGTGTTGAATATCATTTTCGTTTCACAATTGCTATCTTTTCTTCCTTCATCATTTTCTTCTCTCGTACACCAACATCACCTGACCCATCATCTTCTCAGCCCTCACCAACATTAATTCCTTCGTCTTTTCAACATAATGTTTATCTAATTTCACGAACCACTATTTTGCTAGGAAAATAAGTTCTTATAAATCAAGATATTTGAGGAAATTCATAGTTTAAACAATTATTGTTTAAATCAGTTGAAGACCCATTAAATTCAAGGTTCGTCTTCTGCTGGTGGTTCTTAAACATCATTTGGGGTGACTCAAATCGGCAACCAAGTTCAAGGAAATTGGTTGAATGGTGGGCTGCACGTAAGATAGAAAAAACGGGCGGAAAAGAATGTTTGG
>JAJJMA010127003.1:0-12052 GCA_023529015.1 Papaver nudicaule | reverse complement strand
CGAATACCATTACAATCTTTTATTACATCATCACACTTCACACTTTACCCCTCAGATTCTCTTTATTGTTTTACACCTAAAACACCATGATACTGCTAGCTTGCTCGAACGATGAAAACTTGGTGGCATTGCTACCAGGAAGATTCTGCAAAGATATGAATCCTAGCGTATGGAGATCCCTTAAAGGCTTCTGTAGATGTGTATACAATCTTGTTGTTGAGGTAGCAAGATCATTTCTGCTTCTTTGCGAAAACTCTTGCAACAAGGGATCCCTGGTGGCTTTTAGGTTTCCATAGAGATAAGCAAACTACCTTTTTCCTTTTTCTTCTTTACTTCGAAATATTTGTAACGGATAGTCCCCTGATGCATGGGTAGAAGAACAAGCAAACTACCTTTCTCCTTGTTGAGGGTGGTTTCTTTTGATCTTTGGCGAATGAGTTAATGCTTGATTGACGACTTCAACTCGAGTAGGTTCTTCCATGACGATGAAGTGCTTTTGTAGAGACAGGAGCATATCTGTTGTACTTTACGTATTCCTTTGATGAAATTCCCCATTGGTCGGATCGTGGCATCCAGTATTCCTAACGGTGTTTGGTGCAGTGAAGAATCGCTGCGTCGAGGAGTCCCCAGTCATGTTTTCTGATATCTTATCGATGTTTTTTGTTGGGCTCAACTTCCTCATGCAAAAACATATTGTTCGTCGGCTTCCTTCAACTTTCTTGTGTGTTGGCTCTTCGGGGATGGTGAAGGCTCGAAATAGTGGAGCATTTTCTTTAGTTGTTAAGAATCATTGAATAGGGGTAAATCTGATTGCTCCATCTTTGTCCAGGCATCTAATAGCTCCAGTATTTACTTGAAAATAATGAGTCTGGGGAACCGTCTTAGGCTTTGGTTCTTGCTCTTGTCGTTGTCGTTGTTGCGGATCTGCATCTTGTGTTTGAATCGCATTCTTGTTCGGAACCCTTTAAGTTATCTTGCGTCGATGTCCCTGTTGTCTGGCTTGCTAACGCGTCTCATGTTATCATGAGCTTCCTCAATCCTTAAATGCTTGGATCTTTTTCTAGCAAGACAGGGACGGTTGTGGTTGATCGTCTTGCGGCTTCGCAGAGCTCAAGGAATGTTTGAAAGCTTCAGGTTCTTTAAGAGAGTTTTCTAAACAGGAAACCATTCTGTTGATACAAAGTTGTGATAATTGCAACTCTATTACATTCGAAAGTTCGAAGTCTGAACTTTTTCCAGTGAGGAGCATCCCATGGGAGAGGGGTCTTCTGGATAGGGGTTGACGTGGATGAAACAGAGATGCGCCTTCTCTTCTTGATCCTCCAAGGGTTTCTCCTGATCTTGACGAGTAGCAAAGTTGGATTGTTGATCATGATTTTTTCAGGTTGTCTTGAGAATCCAAACCCTAGAGTTCCTGGCTGGCTGCAGTGGTAACTCTGGAAGTCCCCATGTCTCGTCGTCATTCTCTTGGTGATGATGGGTTTGTCCGTCTCTTTAGTGTTCGTTGATAAATCCTTTGCCGCCACGGGTACTACGAGCTTTTTCGCTCCTTAGGGGTTTATCACTCCCTAATAGTGCAGGTTCAGTTGTGGTGCTGTGATTTGTGGCGCTATGGCTTGTAGCGTCATGACTCATGGCTTCGTGACTTGTGGCGTCGTGACCCGTGGCGCCGTAGCTTGTGTTGAGATCTGCTTTGATCCATGTTGTCACCTGGAGTTTTCGAAGCTGAGCTTGAAGTTGTATATTTTGGGTGTGTTACCTCTGTAGCTGGATTCTTCCTCTTACTCATGGCATTCATGGATGGTAAGTTATTTTTGTACCGCTTGTTGATTAATCTGCTGTCACCGGGTATTACGAGCCTCTTCGCTTCTTAGGGGTTTGGACCTCCCCGGTAGCGCAGGTGTAGTCATGGGAGATCTTTTGCAGCTTCGTGGAGTTCAGAGAATGTTTGAAAGCGAAGGTTTTCTAAGAGGGATCGGCAGACATGGATTATTCCGTTGATGCAGAGCTCCACCAATTGTAGTTATGTCACATTCGGGTCCTGACAGTCGAGAGCTTGGCTCCTGTTCTGATACGAAAAGTACTTGCGGTAGAACGCATTCACCATCTCCCTCTTCGTACCAATGCTGCTCGGGGTAAGGTTGTTGTACCAAGTGTAGGCTCTGCCAGTAAGGGGCTTCGAGAATTCTCTGATCCTCACCACGTGGTTGTATTCGTGTCCCCCACTTGGGAATAGGGATCCTCTGCACTTCGTATAGGCACGGTCGTCAGTGTTGATGAACAGGTAGTGTCATCTCCTTCTCAGGGCTTTGCAGTAGTCTGTCCAAATCGTCTTTTAGTGACATATTTGGGGTTGTGGCTCTTCTCTTGTTGAGGCTCTGTTTGAGTAGGAATCGTCTCATCATCCCAGATGTGGACCACAGAGTTAGCCACCAGTAGTTCTGGGAGTTTCGTTGGCTTGTGAACTTGATGATAACTTTGCATCTAGAGTATTAAGATAGGCTAGGACTTCAACTTGAGTATCAAATATCTTGATCTGTCCTTCTGTAAGATCGTCTTGGCGCTCGGCTAGTTCCTCCATGGTTAAAGCCCTTGGTGTTTCCTTCTCTTTTCCGGTGGTAACATTGATCCTGATGGAGGGAGAAGGGTTATTGCCAGAGGTGTTGGCTGGAGCCGCGGGAGTCGTTGGGATGACAGAGGATGCAGCAGGCGTTGCAGCAGAGGTAGCGTCGTGAGTGAGTTGATAGGTGTTGTGCTGGAAGTTGCACCACCATTAGTCGAAGAGTTGAGATTCTTGATGTCTGACCCTGACCTGAGTTCAACCATCTTTGAGAAAATCTTCTGGGACCGAGAGATTGATCTCCCACTGTGATCGCCAAAAGTTTTTACCTGAAAAACATATGTACCTCTATGAGTACTTTTGTAGTGCTCGAGATCAAAATCGACCAAGACTAGCCTAAACCAAGTCAATGGCCGTTCAAGTCTTGTTGCGGTCACAGAGAGGATAGAGGTTGATCTAGGGAGGGAAACATTGAAAGAAACTTGAGATCAGGTTGAGAATGTGTGTTTCTGGGTGTAAGAGTTCAAGACCTCCGTCGTAGGTGTGACTGGAGATCTCCAAAGGCTAGAAGTGTGTTGAATACTCAGAATTTGGTTTCTCGTGTTCTGAGGTTCAAGTGTTCTCAAGTGTTCTGCCTTGGAAGATAGAGGAAACCTATACGTATAGTGTTGAACTCACCCTGATCTCTCGACAGAGAAGGTGGAAGTTATGCAAGAGTGGAGGAGTCGAGGACATTGATTCGTTCCGTAACTGCTAGAGTCGTGTAGAACATGCCCACTCAGCACCATCTTTCGTAACTGTCCATCATCTTTTAATTGTCGTAGACCGCCAGACCAATACCCCTAAAGTTATCCCCCCGTGTGATATTTTGATATCTCGTGTATCATGCAAGTGTCACATAGTTGTGTTAAGTTAAGATACAACAATGTTGTGTGGCCATGTCCTCGTAGTATGGCCATGACTTGAACTTAGTAGGAGTGTGTATGCATGGCCGTGGTCATGGACATGAAAGCCTTTGGCCAGGGTAACCTAGTGGCGCCATGGATTTTGTAGCCAAGGCCAAGTTCTTGTGGCGCCATGGCTTTGCAGCCACGGCCTTGGACTTTGGCGAAGGACAAGTTCTTGTGGCGCCATGGCTTTTGTAGCCACGGCTTTGGCAAATGCCAAGGCCAAGTTTTTGTGGCGCCATGGATGTGGCGCCATGGCCACTTGGCCACGGCCTTCTGGTCAAGGTGATTTTATGGATGTGGTTATGTTTGGGCTACAGTTTTTATTATCCTTTGTAGTGTATTTGGCCATGATTTCTTTGGCCATGGTATTTTAAGATATGCCATCTCTGGGTTATGGCATATCAGACCACCCTATGTTTAAGTGATGGTTTGCCTAGGCATGTTTAGGGTGTAATATACTCTCAGAGAGATCTGGACAAGCCTAGAACTTATGATAGATCAGAGGTTTTAATCAAGACTCGTGGGTTGAGTCATCTTTTAAGAGGAAACCCGAAAGGTTGTGTCTCTATCTTGACCGAGATTAGGCGAGGGCCTGAGGTCTTTAGACATTGAGGAGGAAACCCGAGAGAGTGTGTCTCTGTCAATTCTCCACCATAGTACCAGTGAGCAAATTAGTTCTAATGTCGAGGAATTCGGAGCGATGTCAACTTAAACTAAATTGGTGGCTTTGTGTGTTGGTGGGATGTTTAGCATCGCGCTACGATATTATTCTCTCACCCAGGGAACTATTAGAGAGAACTCATAGGGAGTTGTAGATGGTGAAAAATGGAAGAGAGGTGAAAACGTAAAACGACACGCTGATTATGCCTTGCCAAGAGCTGATTGCCTACTCAGGCACATCTCTATAGCTCAGAATACAACCTGTTCTGCAAGTTGAATATACTCTCTATGAATTCTCTCATATAGGTACCGGGTGGAGAGAATAATATCATAGTACAATTCAAAATAACCCACCAACTCATAAAACCACCAATTTACTTCATGCCGACATCACCTTGAATTCCTCGGCATCAGAACTAAATTGCTCACTGGTACAATGGTGGAGAATCAATAGAGACACATCCTCATGGATTTCCTCTTAAAGCGACTCAACATCTGAGTCTCAATGAAAACCTCAGAAACATCGTAGTTATAGGCCTGTCCGGAGCTCTCTGAGAAGTATACAACATCCTAAACACACTTAGGCAGACCATAACCTAAACATAGAATGACCTAGTATGCCATGGCTAAGCATACCATGACCTAAAAATACGCCATAGCCCAAGTGCACAAACGCTTCATAGTCGAAATTGTTAGAGCATTGCTCGGTTGAACCCACTAATATTGCTATCTCAAGTCAGTTGTCAATTTTATGAGACAAAAACACAATCCTTGATAAGTTTACTCTACAACCTCGGACTAGGATAGTTTTAAGTAATCGAGACGAAGAATGATGAAGACAAAGACCAGAGCTTACTACTTGATAAATCATAACGTCCTCGCTAAAGGTTAGAAAGGTTTTTCCTTTCCGTATCGTATTTACCATTTCTATCATACCAATAGTCTATGATGTTGTTTATATGATCCGAAGGTATTCTAGGATTTCCGCCTTTGCTTTTGTCACATTCATGATAATATGTATAGGTAGAGTATGTTGAATTGTCTCTTGAAATAGACCACAACGGTGAACGCGTACATGAACGCGTACATGTGATTGTATGGCATTTCTGAGAACGAGCAAAGTCTGTATGAACGCGTTCATGAACGCGTACATACAAGTTCACCGATTCTCCTGAATTCTCCTGAACTCTACTGACTGCTCTATGAACGCGTACATATAAGCCATGAGAAAACTTCCAACTTTCATATCATTGAAGTTTTCGGTCTAGGCATGATTAGTTCTCGGACTCGTCATTACTTGGCACATGGAATTCAACTACTTAATCCAAGCGATGTTCAAACAAGTATTTGGACCAGAATTCGCAAAGCGATGTCCAAACATGATTTGGACCAGAAGTCGCAAACCTTCAAATAAGGTTGAGTCTTCTTTAAACTTTTGGCTTAGTCCAAAGTTAACAGAAGATTGAGAATGAGTAATCAAGCTATGGATCTTCTTAGTTCTGGAACTTGCTTGAGCCCTACTCAAGGTTGCTTAAACTTTAAGCAAAGCCTCCCTTGGTTATCACTATAAATAGATGACCTTCTGCAAGATACAACTTCAATCATCTACACATCTGTGTATCCTTGCATAAAGGTTGGTCGTCATCTCGAAGTCCTTTTGGACTATGACTATTGAAAGACTTCACTTGAGGATCGTGAAGCAGAAGTCGGAAGTAAAATTCCATCTTGTATCTTGGGTCGATTGAATATTTTTAATATTATCACGACCAAGATTTGATAGAAACTTCGTAAGGTAGATCTTGTATCGTAAACCCTAGAAGTTCCCAAACGCAAATTCACGAACTAGGTTTCATACTAAGTTCGTCAAGCGTTAGGAGGTAAAGTTGTTTATGCTAGATCAATAATCCCTATTCAACATATCCGATTTCCATTAGCCTTTACTTTAAGTCTAAAGGAAATCACAATCGTATTCTTGTTTAATTACATGGATACTTTTAGGCATCCTGTTAGAGGCAGGGTAGCGCTAGTCTTCACGAAGGGAAGTGGAGCAACTCCTAGGCTTGTAAAGGACATCAGCTAGGGGAATCAAGTACGTAGGTTTCTGCGGGAGCCAAGAGACGTAGGAGCACATTGGTAGCTGAGTTGCTTGTAGGGCGAATTCAGTCTCGATACATTCCAGTCCGAAGTCTGAGAGTAGGCTAGCGTCTGTATTCGGTTAATACTGAGTGTGTTCACATCTGGACGAGGTCCCGGGGTTTTTCTGCTAGGTTTGCAGTTTCCTCGTTAACAAAATTCTGGTGTCTTGCATTACTTTTCCCTTTCGCATTATATTGTCTCTGATCTATATAATTGAAGTAATTGCAAGTTTGTTGATTCATAACCTTTGAGTGAATCCATCTCTATTGAGATCTACAAGAACCATGTTCTTGTTGGGGTTCGGTTCTCTGAACTATACTCAGGTTGTTGTTTGAATATTGATTTGTGAGATCGTTCAAACAACTGTAATCAACTAGGTTCACGAAAATTAAAAGTTGGTGGTGTATCTCGGTATCCCCGCTTTTTCAAAAAGTGGCAAGATCAAACTCTCCAACAAAAGCTTGGGGCATGAAGTTGGCAAGGCTCGCGTCCAATTCGCCCTTAGATGAATTCTTGGCATAAGCTCTCAAGTGATCAGCAACATCTTGTGCAAATGGACCAGCCCGAGAACAGATACCCATAAATTCCTCAATCTCCCTCTCGGAGTACTTCGACAGGAAAATCTTAAAGGCACGACGGGAGAGGCTGCCAATTGACGAAGAGCCGAGGCATCGACTTTATCCTGATTGGTCCCATAAACATTCAATTCCAAACCAGAGAAGGGAAGATCCAATTCATATTCAACCGCAGCAGTAGCAGAGGCAGCAGAGACACTAACCTTCGGGAGAGAAAGCTTCCTCCCTTGGGATGGCTCGGGTTCAATGGCAGGATCTACCTCCGAGGTATCCCCGGGAGGAGACTTTCCCTTGCCTTTGTTTCGAGAATTGCGCCGAAATAAGGAGACATCCTCGTCATCTTCAGTGGCCTCGTCGTCAGAACCTACAACGACACAAGTGGAAGAGATTTGGATCCGAGACACATCGGGAGCTTTGGCGACAACCCTCATCTTGTAAGCAACAGCTCCCGCTAAAGCAACACTCTTCCGATTTGGGTTAACAAAGGAATACTTCATCTTTTTACCACCAACAATCTCTTTCACCAGCTGCAAAGTAGCAAATTTATCAGGAAACAAACAGAGGCAAGTATTAATACTCCAAAAAACCAAGCATATCATAAGTGTTTGTTACCAGATTACTCGCCTCCTTTGCAGCAACATCTTGATTGGGTTTCCTTTTTATTTTTCTCTTACTGTCACCTTGCATTACTTTTCCATTCCGCATTATATTGTCTCTGATCTATATAATTGAAGTAATTGCAAGTTTGTTGATTCATAACCTTTGAGTGAATCCATCTCTATTGAGATCTACAAGAACCACGTTCTTGTTAGGGTTCGGTTCTCTGAACTGTACTCAGGTTGTTGTTTGAATATTGATTTGTGAGATCGTTCAAAAAACTGTAATCAACTAGGTTCAAGAAAACTAAAAGTTGGTGGTGTATCTCGGTATCCCCTCTTTTTCAGTTGGTATCAGAGCAGGCAAACACCTTGTAAAAGACGTAACTGTCTGTATTTGTTTCTATCTAAAAGATGGAAACTCTTTTAAATAGATTATTCGTGAAAACCTATCATGAATACCAGAAAGTCCTCAACTGGTTTCGCAATATCCACTGCCTAATCAGTCTTTCAGGACATAACCTTTGAAGGTTCTTACGTCTCCAACATGATCTAGAAAAGAATAGACATTATCTACTCAGTCATCAACTGGAGATCATACAAAATCAGTTAGAAATTCTTATGAACTCTACTGAACATTGTAAAGAAACCTTCATCTTCCAATAAACGCTGCTTCAAGTGTGGAAGAAAAGGCCATCTCAAAGACAACTGTACTTATTGCACAGAAGAATTTCTTACCAAGTACAAAGATGAAATTTGCCAACACCATGGAATAATCAATTCATCCAGATCGAATCTACACAAGATGGGGAATGATCTACACAAGGGATTGATGAGCAAACACAAACGTGTTTGCAGAAAATTTCTTTAATTATAAATTAATATACATCCTTAATCTTCTTCTGTTCTTCAAAGATAAAAGGATGGTATATATATATATATAGGAAGACAGGTACGTTCTCTGTATTATATCTTTGATAATATTTTCCAGATTATTTTATGAACCCTAGTACCATGAAAAGTCTATAAATTAATGGTACGACAATGTTCCTTTCTCGATATAAGATAACAAAAATTCTCATCTCTTATGAATTGTTGAGCTCGGCTCCAAAAGAGATGTATCCACGTTCAAGAATTGTGTGATTTTTGATCTGATGGTCATTATTTCACCTTTATCTTATAAGCATCTAACACTCCTGACTCACAGTGAGCACCTAACCAAAATTAGGGAAGATGCTACCACATCCAGAAGAGTCCAAAATGTAATGACTTGATGTGGGTATCAACACTTCGTGAACCCTACTCAGTATTCTCTCTGCCTCTGGCTCCTAAGGCAAGAGTCGAGACCAGGACCCATGGGAACTACTGACTAATGGCTCAGAAGATTATGCAATCATCATAACGTTGATATTTAAACTTAAAAGTGACATACAAAGGGCATAATTGCACATTAATTTCAATAGAATGGTCACTACGTATTTTAGAGGAACATGAATTCTCTCGGAACATAATATTGAATGATTTACTTTTGGAGAATTTCGTACTAAATTAAATGGTATCTGAAGTCCTTATTGGACCCGTTCCGAAACCGACTAGGCTCAGAAAGCCCACGAAGGGAACACAAAAAAACCCTAGTTTCGGAACTCACCTCCCTTGGATCACTCTATAACTTGGAAGATTTGGATCCACAAGTGAGCTCCTTGAACTCAAGTAAGTAATTTCTCCATATTACTTCATTATGTCTAGATCTACGAAGAATTCCTCGAAATCAAGAAAAGGGAAATCTTCATATGTATATGATTCTAGGGTTGGATTATACTTCTATGATGATATGTGTTGCAACAAATTTCATGAAATGTCTTCAAGAAAAATCATTAAGGAAAGGAAGTATGAAAATACATCTAATGATGAATTCTCAAACTTCAAGGATTCATATGATTGGGGGAATATCTTTGATGGTCTAGGTTTTGGTGGTGATAAGTTAGTCAAATTGTTCTATGCCAACATTCATGACATCAACCATCAAACTTGGGAGTTTAAGACTCTAATTGGCGAAACCACTATAAGTGTAAGTCGCTATGTTCCTAGGTCTATCCTTGAGTTGCCCGTGGGAACCGTTCGCGTACCCACATATGAACAAGACCGCCCCACATTAGATGATATGTCTAATATGCTTGTTCAAAAGGTTGTTACTTGGGATAATAATCGTTTTCCTACGAAAGATTTGTCTTTAGTCTTAAAAGCCTTTGGCAAAATCGGGATAACCAATTTGTGTCCTTCGTCATGCACTCATGCCTTTTGGAATCAAGAATTTACCGAATTCATGTATTTTCTCTTGGAAAGGAAGGGTGTTATTGATATTTGTGGATTTATATTACTTCAAATGCTAGATATGACATCGTTAAACAAGTGCCTTGGCTTCCCTTGTTTAATTTCTAGAATTTGTGAGTACTATAATGAAGGACCTATTAATGATAATTTGGTCAAGCCAAAAGTTCTCAAGAATAGTTCTATTCGAAAGATCGAGACCAACATCAAGAAACATTCTCGTGAATCTTCTTCATCATCGGCATACAATTCTCAAGAGGCTAGCAACAAGAAACTACTTCTTCAAATTCTCGAAGGGCAACGAAATTTGAAGTATAATGTTTATTGCATTCAAAAGCAAGTAGAATTGATTGGCACTCATTTGGGGATTGAACAAGCAATGGCCGATGTAAGAGCCACATATAATGTAAGTGACTCGGAAGGAGAAGATGTTGCATAATTTAATTCCTTTTAAAAATTGCTCCCTATGGGTTGGGTAAACAATTATGCTTTGTAGTATCACTACTTTGAATACTACTTATTTAAGGTCTTCTTTTTTCATCAATTAATCGAGGTTATTCAATTAAAATCTTAATTGATGATTGCAATGCTTGATCTTAATTGATTATCTATATGAATGTATTGCAAAATCGTGAACTTGCTTTTTTAGCCATTCCACCCGTTCGGGTAAAGCAGTTCATGAAAAATTATCAAAATCCATGCTTCTGACTCTTATGGCTAAGGGGAGACGATTTTGATAATAAGGAACCTCGTAGACTACAATGTTGAACTCCGCTGGACTAAATGTTGTACCTTTAATTTTTAGTCTTACAACCACTAGGAAGGGGTAACCTAATGTTTTCTCTAAAGGCGATGGTTGACCGAAACTCTCTGAGAAAGTAGGAAGATTAAACCTTGAATTCCTATTTGATCGTAACTGGCTAGGAAAGAAAAACATATCTACAATTTTCCTTGTGAAATTGTACATCACCCAAGAATTTATTCCAAATCCTTGCTTGGGAAGGTCGTCGCGTTGTTCCTTATGGAATGACACATAATAGGGGAGAGTTCTTTTGAACTTGTGCTTCATGGTAATATCTTTTTGGGGTGTGCGGCTGTGGAATCTACTAGAGAATTGCATCTTTTTATCTCTCGCTTCAGGTATGTTTACCTTTGTCTACATTGATTACTGCGATTTTATGAGGATTCCTATATTTCTTTTCTTTGTCTATTTTATGACAAAAAGGGGGAGAAATCTTGTAGTAAGGGGGAGTAAAATCTTTTTATCTACTACGACAAGTGTCTACGGTATTGTCATAGGGGGAGTAAAATCGATATGCTTGTCATGTCAAAGCAAAAGTTAGTGTATTGACTAAGGGGGAGAACATATCAAATTGTGTAGTATCTTGAAGCATCGATGCAATATGCTTACAAGTTTTACATACTACTCAATTGCATAACAAACTCTTGTAATGTCCTTCTAGAAACCAAGATGTGTGGTGACTTTGAGTTTGTTATCTCTACCTTGAATCTTCACTTGCAGGAACACTCTTATTTGAAGACGCTGAAGATTACAAGAAGATCAAGTACATTATGGTTAGGGCTAAGAGATTTTACTTTTTGAATCCATATGTAAAATTGGTTTTTGTCACTAAAATTGACAAAGGGGGAGATTATTAGAGCATTGCTCGGTTGAACCCACTGATATTGCTATCTCAAGTCAGTTGTCAAGTTTATGAGACAAAAACACAATCCTTGATAAGTTACTCTACAACCTCGGACTAGGATAGTTTTAGGTAATCGAGACGAAGACTGATGAAGACGAAGACCATAGCTTACTACTTGATAAATCATAACGTCCTCGCTTAGAAGGTTTTTCCTTTCCGTATCTGTTTTTACCTGGAAAAACAATGTACCGTCTCTGGGTACTTTCGTAGTGCTCGAGATCAAAGTCGAAAAAGACGAGCCTAAACCAAGTCAATGGCCGTTCACGTCTTGCTTCGGTCACAGAGAGGATAGAGGTTGATTTAGGGAGGGAAACAGTAAAGAAACTTGAGATCAGGTTGAGAGTATGTTTTGGGTGTAAGAGTTCAGGATCTCCGTCGTGAGGGTGACTGGAAATCTCCAAGGCTAGAAGTGTTTCTGTATCACTCAGGTGTTTCTACTATGAGGATGTTTCTGAATGCTCTAGGAAGGATGTTCTAGTCGTTCTTCTGTTCTACCTTGGAAGATAGAGAAAGCCTCTATTTATAGTATTGAACTCACCCT
>JAJJMA010126991.1:0-13694 GCA_023529015.1 Papaver nudicaule | reverse complement strand
TCTCATACTAGCTTCTCTGCAGTGGGTGCTTTTTGAGATCCATGGCTGGTGATAACTCTGATTCGTCCTCACAAAAGAGACCTTACACTAGACGAAGAGTGGCTGAGATCATGGCTGACTAGAGCGTCTCTGGTTCATCTTCGCAAAGAGGAGCCTATGTGAAGCGGAGAACGTGGATTCCGAGTCCGGTGAGTATCTTTTCGCAGTTTAATTAAACACGTGTTCTGTTCTCTTGACGGGGGGTTGTGGTGCTGCAGTGTAGGGTCATGGTAACCCGTAGCCGAGGACGCTTGAGTGCCGGGAAGTTGAGTCCCGAGGAGGTCCTTCCGCCTGCTCAGGCCTCAGCAGGGGATTCGGTAAGCCTTTTATGTTGGTTCGTCTTCTTCTTCCCCTTCTTTATATTTCTTCTGAACATCGTTCCTCTCCTTCAGGGGATTCAACCTCGCAAGAAGAAACGTAGTGTGTCTAAGAAGAATCATTCTGTCCAGAGTGGCTCTCCAATTTACTCTCCGGTTTCAGTTGTTGCTGTGGATGAAGACGACGACGACGGTGCTGGTGATGCTGGCACTTCATCCAAGGGAGGTTCGGTTCTTGATGATGCCGGCCTGGGAATAGACGAGGTCGATCGTTCGTGGACTGGTCTCCCTTTTGTTACGGAGATGGTTTCCCTTTCTGAAGAACAGAGGTCCGTCGGTGGTTTCCTTGTGCCAGATCTTTACGCAGATCTTTATGAGAAGATTTGGAAAAGGTACGGTCATATCGCTACCAAACGACTGATGAAGGATACTCCCGTTATGGTCACCTTGGTCTCCCTGCTTCTTCCCGTGATCAGGGAGATGGAGGAAGAAAAGTTGTACGACGTAACTTCTGAGATGATCCAGAAGTGGGAGACTCACATTGCTGTCCTGGAGGCGATGATGTGCAACGTAAGATGGCTTCGTCAACGTCTCGAGATCGTGAAGGTAGACCGTGATGGGATGATTTCAAACACCTTTCCCTGTTCGGGAGCTCTTCTCTGCGCCGAACGGAATCTGGAGGGATTATCTGACAAGGCTGGTCGAATGTTAAAAGCCATACGGGCCAAGGAACAAGCTCTGGTTGAAGAGTCTAATGAGGTTAATGAGGTGATTAAGAGTCTGAGGAAGAAGAATGACGTTTTCCGTCAGAGGGTGGAGATGCTCTATAATCGAGACTACTCTTTGTTGGATGGTTTGTTTTGAAAGTTAGAGAGAGAGAGATTTTTTTTTTAAAATAGAGGAAAGGCCTTTAGGTGTAAAGAGTGTTCTTATTCAGAGTTCTAATGAACCAGATATATTGAGACTCTTTTTCTCTTTTTTTTTTTAGGAATAATTGAGCATTTTCATATGAAAGAATGGAGTTTCTCTCCCTTGACCTGAGTCCCCACGCGTTCCGTGTCTCTGGGCTTGCTCCGGTAATCCTTCTTTAGAGACGATGTCGACTTCCTTCGCTTATGAGATTGTAAACCCGCTAGAGTAGGGTCATGCTCCGTCCCCTTCCATCACCGTCGTGGTGGTGTAATGTCGATCAGGTGCTCGCCTGTACGAATCTCCCCTTCTCCTTTTCTCTTTTTTTTTTGTGTGTGGCGCCATGGGTTGGGGCGCCGCGCGCATGGCACCATTCTTGGTTTCCCTTTCGTGGCGCCATGGGTAGAGGCGTCCCACGGCGCCGCGCCGTTTTTTTTTTTTTTAATATTTTTGGCCACGAGTTGTGGTGTTGTGGTTCTCTAGTCTTCCTTGTTGGCCTTCTTGCGATGGCTTCCCTTAGGCATAGTACGCCTTCAGCCACTTGCCATTGATGACAGTCCCCTCTGCTTTCCCGTCCACGGTGACTATCTTATAGTACCAATTCGCAGATGCCTTCGAGATAACATAAGGTCCTTCCCAGTTTGGAGCGAATTTTGGTGACGTGGCGTCCTGTTGAATATACTTCGCCGTTTTCAGCACCAAGTTTCCCACTTGAAAAGTTCTTGGTTTCACCGCTTTGTTGTAAGCCCGAGAAAGCCTTTTCCGATACATCTCTATGTGTCTTTCCGCCTTGGCCCGTCTCGAATCCAGGGAGTCTAGCTCTGCTATCCTCGAATCAACTATCTCAGCTTCATCCCAATGGACGCCACTTGCTGCTGCGATACGAGCAGACGGTACCTTGATTTCTGCTGGTAATATGGCGTCGGCGCTATAGACGAGCGAATAGGGCGAAGTTCCAGTAGAGCTTCGTGGGGAGATCCTGTAGGCCCATAATGCCATAGGTAGCTGTTCGTGCCATGACCTCGGATTATCGTGTACAGTTCTGCTGATGATCCGAATCAACGTCTTGTTGGTACTCTCTACCTGTCCGTTCCCTTGGGGGTAGTATGGTGTTGAGCAGATGTGCTGGATCTCGTACTTTTTGAGTAATTTCGCCACATCTTTGTTAACAAACGGTGTCCCATTGTCTGTGATAATGTGCTTAGGGATCCCGAATCTACAGATGATGTGCTCCTTGATAAATGCCGCGATCGTGACACCAGTTGTGCTCTTCAAAGGTATTGCTTCCACCCATTTGCTGAAGTACTCTGTTGCGGTGATGATATATTCTTGGTTCTTCGAGGAAGGGGGGTTGATCTTTCCAATGAGGTCTAGTCCCCAGCTGTAAAACGGCTAGGGGCTACTGACTGATCGCAGTGGCAGGCATGGGGTATGGATAAGATTCCCGTGAGTTTGACACTTGTGACATTTGTGTACGAAAGAAGCCGCATCGTCTTCCATGGTCAGCCAGTAGTATCTCTCGTGGATTTGCAGGAACAGCTTCCTCTTCCCTTGGTGTTCGGCTTCGTGTGTTTCTTTCAGCACCGTGGGAATCTCCTCGTCTGACAAGCAACGAAGCAAACCTCCTCCGTAACTTTTACGATATAGTACTCCTTCGTGGTAGAGGAACCTCCTGGACCTTTTAATTAGACGGCTAGCTACGTGTCGGTCCTCTGGCAAGATCTTCTCGTTGAGGTACTTGATAAAGGGTTCTCTCCAATCCTCAGAAGGCTGGCATGCTAAAGCTTCCGGTTGGTGAGGGGGAGTCTGGCAGTTGGAGCAAGCCTCTTGTAAGGCCCGAGATTGTTCTTCCATCGTCGGCCAATAGAAGTCGAGCCTTTGGAGTCGCCGATACAGGGTCACGACGAGAGTTTGCCCACAAACCTCGTTGTGGATGCGTTCGAGTTGTTCTCGTGCTTCGAGTCCTCCCAAACATCGTGATAGCGACCCATCTGGGTTTCTGTGATATAGTACCCCATGGAAAAGGAAGAAGTGTTTTAGCTCTTTTATTCCGAGTTTTCGTGTGGCGGCATAGTTACCTAAATCTTCGATAATAGGCGTCTGCCAGTCGGTGTCAGGTATGAGTTCGCCTTCTGTCAGCCAAGTCGAGGGGCCGGTGCGTCTCTGTACTGTCACAATCTCCTCCTCTCCTTTAAATTGGAGCTTGCATGCCAGGGTCGCCAGGCAATCAGCGTGTTTGTTGTTAGTGCATCCAGTATGCGTTATGGTGGCGTCAGCGTAGTAGTTCAGCAGCCTTTGGGCCTCGGCCCTGTGAGGGGCGAGCGTGATTTCCTTGAGAGACTATATTCCGTTCATTTGGTTTACCAGTAACTTGGAATCGCCTCTAATTTCGAGGTGCGTAGCGCCTGCTTGCTTGGCTAGCGATAGCCCTAGGAGGAAAGCTTCGTATTCCACTGAGTTGTTCGTACACTTGAAATCCAATTTAAAGGAATGGGAGAACACTTCGCCAGTCGGGGACACCAAGACGACGCCCGCTCCTTCAGTATTGTCGCTCGGGGTAGCAGATCCATCAAAGTATAAAAGCCATGTGTCCGTTTTCACCAGCGTTATCTCTGGGAACTCACCCGGTACTTCTTCATGTAGAGCCGTCGAATCTTCTCCTGGGAAGGCAGCAAGAAGGTCGGCTACCGCTTGTCCCTTGATAGCCTTCGGAGACACACATGCTATGTCGAACTCAGACATCTGTAACAACCACTTTGCTGGTCTTCCTATTAAGGCAGGCGCGAAAATCAAAGACAGGCATGCTTTCTCGGCTTTGGGGTATCGGAGTTCCGCGTCCTTCAGGGTGCGCCTGATGTAGTATACTGGGCATTCGACCCCTCCTTCGTCTTCTTGCGCCAGAAGTGCTCTGATCGCAACGTCACTCGAGGCGGTGTAGAGGAGTAGTGGTTTTCCGGGGCGGGCGATTTCATTACCGCCGGTGACAGGAGTAGTTGTTGTATCTTCTGAAACGCCTCTTGTTGAACGGGTGTCCAGTTGAACGCAGCGTCTTTCTTTATCAAGGGGGTGAACGATGCCACGAATTGAGCGAGTCCCGGGATGAAGCGTCGAATGTAAGAAACCATCCCCATGAAACTTTTTAGTTCCTTCACCGTTCGAGGTGGTGGCATGGTGGTGATGGCTTGGGTCTTGGACGGGTCGACCTCGATTCCTTGTTTGGTTACTTGGAAACCGAGAAATTTCCCTGAGGAAACTCGAAAAGCGCACTTCAGAGGGTTCATTTTTAGCTTGTACTCCCGACACCTCTCAAACACGCATCGTAATACTTCTACGTGTGATGCCCTAGTTCTGGATTTGACAACTACTACGTAGTCCTCAACCTCCTTGTGCATCATGTCGTGGAAGATGGCTGTCATCGCTCGCTGGTAGGTAGCTCCTGCGTTCTTTAGGCCAAATGGCATGACTGTGTAATAGAAGTTCCCGAGGGGCGTCCGGAATGCTGTTCTCGGGGCATCATGCTCGTACATTTTTATTTGGTTATACCCACTGTATCCGTCCATGAAGGAGAACATAGCGTGTCCACTGGTGGCATCCACGAGCATGTCAATATTCGGAAGCGGGAAATCATCCTTCGGGCAGCATTTGTTCAGGTCCCTGAAGTCGACCGTTCTTCTTCTTAACAGGTACTACGTTTGCCAGCCAAGTAGTGTGTTGGATAGGTTTGATAAACCCTGCTGCTAGCAGCTTCTGTATCTCGACCTTTATCTGTTCCTCCACGTCATATGTCTGAAATTTCTTGGTTGTTGTTTGACTGGTCTGGAACCTGGGATAATGGACAAGTGGTGCGTTACCAGTTTTTCATCGAGTCCCGGCATCTCCTCGTACGTCCAGGCAAACGTGTCTTGGTATTCATTTAGTAGGTCTACGAACTCGGTGCGCTCCTTGGGTGACAAGGCGGAACTGATGAAGATGGGTCGGGGTGACTCGTCTGTTCCGATATTTATGGTTTCGAGTGCGTCTGAGGTGGAGTTTGTTCCATCTTGCAGTTGTGGGGGTGTTTCCTGGACTTCGTCTTCCACTTGTCGCTCGTTGTAGTTGCATTCTCCAGGGTGGGGAGAGCCATGACTAGCCTCCCCTGCTAATTGCTATAACGGGCGTCGGAGGTAGACTACTCTCCCTTTAGCATCCTGGGCCGTCACGAAGTTTCCTGTCCTCTTGTGAGTCACCGTCTTGCCCTCTCCTTCTCCTTGCTTTGGGTTTCCGTTTGGCCGTTGTTGTGGGTCACACCTCTCCAGGGATGTCCAATTCGGGAGCGGGATGTTGTAGACTTTGTCTTGGCGTTGGGATGCCTCGTCTTTTGGATCTACAAACTCGGCATCGTATATTGATGAGTATGGGGAAGGAGATGCAGTTACGCGGATAATACCTTCATTTAGGACTGCTTTCAAGCATTGGTGGTAAGTAGAAGCGACGACTTTGTTCTCGTGTAGCCAGGGCCTTCCTAGTATCATGTGGTACTCTGGCTCCTTCTCGATTACGTGGAACTTAGTCTTTGTGTGGATAGGTCCGACCTTCAGCTCCAAGTTGACGTGTCCATATGTACTCGTCTTATTCCCTTCGAAGTCCTTCATTATGATGGGGTGATAAACTACTTCTTGTTTAGGAATTTTTGCGATCCTCACGGTCTTGAGGGAGACCACGTTGGCTGCAGCTCCGGTATCGACTAGTGCTCTCTTGAACTCCGCGCCTTTGATGTGAGCGGTTACGTAGAGGGCGCGGTTGTGTCCTTCTTCAACCAGCATGTCCTTGTCAGTGAAAGTGATGTCCCGCGTATGTGCATCGGCCACTAAAGACATTTCGGAAATCATGGGTAGGATTGGAGTGAGGTTGGCTTCGAAAGCGATGCGGTTGAGGGCGTCGAACGTGGCTATACGTTGTCCTTTTGAAAAATGGAGGAGTTCACAAAGTTTTTCAACGAGAAGGGTGGCCTCTTCTTTTGCCGATTTGTCGTAAGTGGTGAAGTTGTTGATCGTCGTGCCGAGATGAGATTCCCACGCCATCATCCCCGGGGTAGACGCCTCCTCGTAGAGAGCCTTCTGGACCGAGAGAATGACCTCCCACTGTGGTCGCCAACTGTTTTTACCTGGAAAAACAATGCACTGTCTCTGGGTACTTTCAGTGTTCGAGATCAAAGTCGAACAAGACGAGCCTAAACCAAGTCAATGGCCGTTCACGTCTTGCTTCGGTCACAGAAAGGATAGAGGTTGATCTAGGGAGGGAAACAGCGAAGAAACTTGAGATCAGGTTGAGGATGTGTTTTGGGTGTAAGAGTTCAAGATTTCCGTCGTGAAGGTGACTGGAAATCTCCAAGGCAAGAAGGGTGTTGGGTTGCTCAGGTGTATTTACTTCTGAGGCTCTGGTTTATTCAGGTGTTCTGAATATCTGGTTGTTTATGAAAAGATGTTCTAGCCGTTCTGCCTTGGAAGATAGAGGAAGCCTCTATTTATAGTTTTGAACTCACCCTGATCTCTCGACAGATAGGTGGAAGTCGTGGAAGAGTGGAGGACATGGGTTGGTTTCCGTAACTGCCTGAGTTGTGTAGAACATTTCCACTCGCGCCATCTTCTCGTAACTGTCCACTATCTCTATCAGTTTCTTTGAACTGTCGTAGACCGCCAGACCAATACCCCTTAAGTTATCCCCCCGTGTGATGTTTTTGATGTCTCGAGTGATACGCGGATATTGCGTAGTTGAGTTGAGTAAAGTAGAGTCGTATGACTAACTCGCGTGACCAAATATGATCGTAGTGCCTATGGGGCGCAAGTGCATAGGAGTGCATATCGCCATAGCCCAAGGGGCTACGGCCTTGGCCCTTGGCCAAGGCTAATTTTAAAGCGCTTTGCGCTAGTTCTATGGCGCCACGGCTCTTGGCGCCACGGCCTTGGCCGTTGGCCAGGGCCAAGTTCTTGAAGCGCCTTACGCTAGGTTTATGGTAGTGGCGCCATAGTTCATGGCGCCACGGCCTTGGCTTATGGCCAAGGCCAGTTTGTTTGTGGCCGCGTCTTGTGGCGTGGCCTTGGCTTTTGGCCAAGGCCAAGTAGGTTTGTGGCGTCTTTGCACCAATTTCTTGTAAATCCATGGTGGTCCATGGTTCAGATTGCCATGCTAAGTGGCGTTACGGCTTTGGCATCTGGCCAAGGTCGACTTTGGGGCAACCTGTGCCTTAGTCGTGGTGTGTGTGCTTATGCTACAACACACTTGAAGTCATGGCGTGTTTATCCATGTTAGGCTAGACCATCCTGAACTTGGGATTAGATCCGCTTAAGCCTGTTTAGGCCGATTTATGCCTCTCAGAGAGCTCTGGACCGGCCTAGAGCTTCAATATTCCTGAGGTTTGCATCAGCTTTCGTATGTTGAGTCGTATTAAGAGGAAATCCATGAGGATATGTCTCTGTTAACTCTTCACCGTATACCATTAAGCGACCTGGTTCTGATATCGAGATGGATGTCGACATGAAGCAGATCAATGGGTTTAATATGTTGGTGAGATTATTAGTACTGCACTATGATATTACCCTCCCCACCGGAGTTATAAGAGAGAGCTCATAGAGAGTTTGTCCAGCTCATGGAATGGGATGCACTCTGAGCTATGAGCCTGAATAAGCGATTGCCTTTAATAAGGCATGGTTTCGAGAGTATTTTGACAATCTTGTCCCTCTCTCATTTTTCACCATCTACAGCCATCAGCGAAGGGAGTAAGAGGAAGAGTCCATTTACAAAGGTGACACACCCAAAGCGTGCAACTTCAAGCTCGCCTTGAAAACTCCAGGTGACAACATGGTTCGAAGCAGATCACAACAAAGACGCTTGACCAGAGATACTCATGCGCGTATACACAACACAAGCTACGGCGCCACGAGTCACGACACCACAAGTCATAGCGCCACAAGTCACGGCGCCAAGAGTCACGGCACCACAAGTCACGGCGCCACGAGTCAAGACGCCGCGAGTCACGGAGCCACAAGTCATGGCGCTACAAGTCACGGCGCTGCAACTACTAGAAAGAGGTAAACCAAGCTTGTAGTACCCAGCACAGGATATGATTTATCAACAGACACTAAAGAGACGGACAACCCCATGATCACTAAGAGAATGACGATGAGATATGGGGAATTCTAGAGCCACCACTGCAGCCAGCCAGGAACTCCGGGGACTCTCAAGACTACCTGAAAAAGAAGCGTGTCCAACAATCCAACTCTGCTACTCGATCTAGAGAAGACCCCTGGAGAATCAATAAGCGGAGACACATCTCTATCTCGTCCAACCAACCTCCCTATCCAAAAGACTCCTCTCCCATAGGATTCACCTCACTTAAAGAAGTTCAGGCTTCAAACTTTCGAAGCCGCAAGACGATCAACCATAACCGTCCCTGTCTTGATAGAAAAGACCAGTTAAGGATTGAGGAAGCTCGTGATGACAGGAGACACGTTAACAAACCGGACAACAGAGACATAGACACAAGGTAACTCAAAGCGTTCCGAACAAGAAAGAGACTCAAGCACAAGATGCAGATCCGCAACAATGAGAAGAGCAAGAGCAAAAAGCCAAGGCCCAGGACAGTTCCCAGACTCATTATCTTCAAATAAAGAGAATTCTCTGCTTACTCGAGCCTTTACCATCGCCACAATCCCAATACACGAGAATGTTTAAGGAGGCCGGAGAATAACGCGTTTCTGCACAAGGGAAGCCGAGCCCAGCAAAAGACGTCGACAAGACATCACAGAACATGGATGGGGACTCCTCAACACAGTCGTTCTTCACTACACCAAACTCCGTTAGGAGTGCCGACTTCCATGACCCAATAAGGTACAACAGATATGCCCATGTCTCTACCAAAGCACTTCATCATCATGGAAGCAGAGACGTTCATGCAGTAGGGGACTATCCGCTACAGATCCTTCGAAGGGAGGAAGATCTAAGAACTCCAATCAACACCGACATCACTACCAACGCCTCTACGGAAACCTGAAGGCCGCCTGGGACTCCTTGTTACAAGATTTTTTCAAAGAAGCAGAAATAAGCCTACCACTTCAACAACGAGATCGTGTACACGCCTACCGAAACCTTTGAAGAACCTCCAAACGCCACCAAGTCTTCATCTTTCGATCAAGCTAGCAGTATCATGGTTGTAGCACTCCTCTCAGCTACCAACGAGTCTCCAACATCCTTCGGTGGCAACCCAGATCTAAAAAGATTACAGAGTGGAGTGCTCCAAGCGCAAGGACTTCAAAAGATGTGCCAATAGATGGAGAATGGGAAAGACTTCCTACATAATATCTGTTCACTTAAGATTCTACCACAACATGCTAGAAGGAGCGCTCATCACTACGAAATCAGACTTAAAGCTTCTGGAGCAAGGGTGTACGGGCAATAATCTTGATACGGGGATTAAAGGTATTTGTCTCACTAGACCTTCACAAGTTTCAAAATTCTCGAATACCTCCCACCACGAAATATTCATGTAGCCTCACACCTTCCACCATGAAATATTCTCGTGGATCTACAGTCGTGGAGCCACACGATACCTTCTACCAAAACTATCTCTGTGACTCCGCATTCGTGGAGCCACGAAACACCTTCCATTAAAATTATTCATGTGGCTCCGAGCTCACGGACCCATGAAACACCTTTTACAAACAATCTCACAGCGCTACCTCCCCCAGAAGATATCTCTTACAACAAGAAGTTCACCTAACCTTAGCCTCATAAAAGGTTTTCACCACCGTATACCTCCGTGACTCCACAGAATGTCCTTCCAGTCTTCATTAACTCTCTGAGTCAACACCATCACCTACAACCTCAGAGTTAGAGTTACCAATAAAGGACGGTAAACCATCTTGTGGAGAAGTTATTTTATTTTTGAGTCTCCATGGAGTAAACCTACTCCGGAGACAAACAAAAGCGTTCTCACGACTACATACCAAGTTTGCTGTATGACGACCTTCACAAAAACAAGTAACGCGGAAGATTGGTAAGAGATCTGAAGGTGATTTTTATACATTGCCTCCCTACAGGTGTATATTGTTATCTGTAAAAATTTCGTGGCGATCCAATTCGTGGATCAAGAGATATGGCGCAAACATTGTAGTGCACACCGAAGTAAGTAGACAGAACGTACATACGAAGCCAAAACAGTTTCTGCGGAAAGCTCGTGAGGAATTCTTGGGTAAAATTTATAAACCAACTCCCTTTCAATGCCTACAACTTTGTGGTAAAATTTCATACAATAACTCCATGTGGTTTGAGAAATATGGCGTGAACATTGAGGAGAAGAAAAGCTGCCAGAATTTTCTGCCCCAGCAACTTTTGTTGCGAAGGATCAACCGGTGTGTGAAATCCACAAGGTATTTTGGAAAGATTTTCGGACACAATCTTTCTCTGTATGTCTCCCAGCACATACTAAAATTTCATACCAATCAAGCAAAGGTATTGGGAGATACGACACGAACACTACAGCACACGCGAGACGCGCAGTCAGGAATCATGTACAAGACCACGTAAAATACTGCGGAAAATATACGAGGATCCTCGAAGAGATTTTTGGACACAACACTCCCCTGGATGTCTACTACCATGTGTCAAAATTTTGTGATGATACAACAAGGGAGTTAGGAGATATGACGCAAACACCAGGAAACACGCAAGACGCAAACTGTTGGAATTTACAACGAATAGGCTATGACGCAAAGCTTATAGCGCCAGCATCCATGGCGCTACCAAGTCCATGGCGCCACACCTCATGGCGCCACACCTCATGGCACCCCACTTCATGGAGCTTTATTACTCAGTAAAGACGGCGAGGTAAACATCTTCATCAAGTAGTTCACCTATTTTAACTCCAACACCCTCTTCAACGACTGGGGACTTGGCGCAATCATCGTGCTTTGGAGGAATTCTCTATAAGGGGATACCGAGAGTATGGGATCCCCACAATAAACACGTTAAGAGGATATATAAGACGGGACGACACATGTTCTACACCAAAACAAGAGACATTCAGATCTACACACAAAAAAAAAGAATACAATCGACTCCCCTGGTATCTCTCTACCGACTGCTGCTGCCGGTTACCACTGGATTGGTCATTGTTTCGTAAAGTCGGTGCTCCACCTCACTCAACACTAGGGATTCAACTCTGAACACAAATGGCCGCGTCTTGCTTACTGGAAAGTACGCCACCCGAGCTTGCATTAAAGGCGCTGCTTAGGAAATTAGCTAAATGCAGAAACCCCTCGCCAAGTGGAGACGATCAAGGAGAAACAAGGACTTGATCACGACAAGAAGAAGGAGGAAAGTTCTCAGCTAAAACGGGTAAAACCTCTCCCTTCTTTTTATTTTCTTGGATAAGACCTAGCCCATGTATGTATTCACATACATGACACTGGGGACCTCACTAAACATAGTATCCCTTTTCTCTAGAAAAGTCACGGCGCCACAAGAGCTTGTGGCCCACGAAACCTATGGAGCCACGAATGATAAAAAAAAATAATAATAATAAATAAATTTAGGGTTTTGCACCATGGCTACACCCGTAATCCACTTAGCCTTCATGGCGCCATGTCCATGGCGCCATGGTGCCAACCACGACACCACCCATCTCGTCCCCCTATCACCTAAAAAAAAAAAAAAAAACTTTGGCCAACTACACTTTTATGTTTTCACACGCATAGTCTCATTCTCACCTTTACATCATAGCTATAGCTCACATTAGAATATTAGCTCGTTATAACCTCTGTTAATCTTGAATAGAAAACCTAAGGCTATTAGGATTGCTATCACCATCTGAGTGCTTAGTATGAAATATTACTGTTCCACACTAACCAGGGGACTTAATGTAGATGGTGAAAAATGGAAGAGGGACAAAATTGTAAAACTATTCTTTAACTACGGCTTACCTAAGGGTCATCGCCTATTCAGGCATATCTCTGTAGCTCAGAATGCAACCTATTCTATGAGCTGAATATACTCCCTATGAGTTCTCTCTTATAACTCCCGGTGGAGAGGATGATATCATAGTGCAGTACTGAGAAACCCATTTAATCTGCTTCATGTCGACATCGCCTCGAATTCCTTGATATCAGAACTAGATTGTTCAATGGTACATGGTGAAGAGTTGACAAAGACGCATCCTCATGGATTTCCTCTAAAAGTGCGACTCAATATCCGAGTCTCAATGAAAACCTCAGGAATACCGAAGCTTTAGGCCTATCCAGAGCTCTCTGAGAAGTATACAACAGCCTGAACATGCTTAAATAGACCACACCCTAAGCTCAGGGTGTTCTAACATACCATGGATAAGCACGCCATGAATTCAAGTACGCTGTAGCGCAAGCACGCACACCACAACCCAGGCGGCATGGCCAGAACGCACCAGCTGCAACAAAGTTGACCTTGGCCAAAGGCCAAAACCATAACGCCATATATCATGGCACCACGAAGTGCGCGAGAAATTGGTTCATGGCGCCACAATAAAACAAGTTGGCCCTGGCTAAAGGCCAAGGCCGTGGCGCCATGAAAACAGAACTCAGCGCTAACAAGCGCTTTAGAAATTGGCCTTGGCCAAAGGCCAAGGCCGTAGCCCCTTAGGCTATGGCGCCACAAGTCCATGGCACCATGAATTTCTGGCCTTGGACGACAACCAAGGACACTCCTATGCATCTACTACACGTGTCTTGAAAACACCACACTTACGCTGGTCACGACGTCCTAGTCATACGAGTCTACTCAAACTCAACTCAACTACGCAATATCTGCGTATCACTCGAGACATCAAAACATCACACGGGGGGATAACTTTAGGGGTATTGGTCTGGCGGTCTACGGTAGTTGGAAGAAACTGATAGAGATGATGGACAATTACAAGAAAGTGGCGCTGAGTGGACATGATCTACACGATCCTAGCAGTTACCGAGAACAACTCATGTCCTCCACTCCCCACTCTTCCATGACTTCCACCTTCTCTGTAGAGAGATCAGGGTGAGTTCAAAACTATAAATAGAGGCTTCCTCTATCTTCCAAGGCAGAACATCTTTTCAGAACAACCAGAATATTCATAACGTTTGAATACACCAGAGCCTCAGAGCAGACACACCTGAGCAAACCAACACACTTCTAGCCTTGGAGATTTCTAGTCACCTTCACGACGGAGATCTTGAACTCTTATACCCAAAACACATTCTCAACCTGATCTCAAGTTTCTTCGTTGTTTCCCTCCATAGATCAACCTCTATCCTCTCTATGACCGAAGCAAGACGTGAACGACCATTGACTTGGTTTAGGCTCGTCTTGTTCGACTTTGATCTCGAGCACTACAAAAGTACCCAGAGACGGTGCATTGTTTTTCCAGGTAAAAAAAGCTACCAGACCGCC
>JAJJMA010126976.1:6351-16828 GCA_023529015.1 Papaver nudicaule | reverse complement strand
TGTATGCCCTTTATTCAGCACAGCTGAGTAAGAAACTTCGAGACACAGAGTCGCCCTCTAACTCTCAGGTCACTGAGTGCACTCATTGAGTTAACTCAGTGTATGCCCTTTACTCAGAACAACCATTGTCTGAGTAAGAAATTTTGAGACACAGAGTAGCACTCTAATTCTCAGAACTCGTATACACAGACTCACCCCTAGCTAGGGTGTGGAATGTGTTGTGAGAGCTCCATCAGAAGTTATTCGAGCCTTACTACAACTTGTAATATCAAACACGCACACAATTACCTAATCTTAAAAAATAACAAATACGTGCATTCATCCGTTAATACACTTATTAATTAACAACCTTGAAAAGACCTGTAGCGTATGGAAGTGGACAGTTTTTCCAGCAATAATAAGGTGACCATAGCGATTCCATATCCTTCTATACAGCGGGACGTGTCTCTCTAGGACATTAAATCCTCCCACTAGTGTATGACCAAGGAGAAGTGTTTCATGGGGAGGATTATATGCCAAACCAGCATGAGGAAACTCCTGAAGGGTCCACATAGTTGGAGCATCTACACCAACAGTGTCGATATTCTCATAGGCTTGTGTTTCATTATTGACAAGCTGAAAGAAAGTTCAAGGCAAGCAGAAGATTAATAATATGTTTCAAGCTATATGCTGAAAGCTTAGCATAAGAAGATGATCAAATTTACCTCAGCAATAGGAGGATTTTCGTCAGCAACATTGTCAAAATCCTTACTGAGGTTTTGGCTATCACTGATCTTTTTACCAACGAAGTAGCTGTCATTCGTTTCTTCATTGTCCTCAGAGGGCTGCAAGAGCAAATAAGGTGAGAATAAAATACTAAAAATTTTATTTCGAATTGAAGGAGTTGACAAAAGGTAACCTGTGTCACGGAGGATTTAGGCCCTGTGGAGTCTCCACTTTTATCCTGCTCAGTAATCATGTCAGTGGATTTGCGTGGTGTATTCGGAGTTGATTTATCAAGCATCGGGTTTCGCCCTAAGGGAGCAAATGAAAACTCCTCGACTCTTGTATCAGGTCCATCCTACATCAAATAAAGAATAAACGTCATCAAAAGAAGATATTACAAAGGATTCACGAAGTTATTTGAAGAAGGAATTTTCTGACATCTGAATTCTTACAAAGTACAGTGGAAAACTCAAAAACTGTACAAATCCGTAAGAGATATGAAAAAATTTCCTTTACAAAAGTTGTTCGTATGGATGTTTTCTATCACGTGCTAAAAGGTCTTAATTTTTGAAGAAATCTACCGGCCGGAATGATTTTTCTACTGAACAGCGTGCAGTCTGCAATATTTCTGGACATTGCGCCACCTTGTGGCACATAAAATAACGAGCAAAAATGCATGAAATTAAGATTTTCTTTTTCATGGTGAAAGCTACTAAAGTCCTTTTTTTTACTGGGGTAAACCATCGAAATTCGCCATCGGATGAGGATTTTATAGCCATTCTCGTGACGCGACTCGAAACAGGAAAATCTGACGGGATTTTTACTTTTCTACTAAAAGTGAAAATATAGCTAACGGGATAAAGTCTTACCTTTACCCAATCCTTTGCAAGTTTATTGGGGACTTGATCAGCACTTAAAGAAGCCTCCATGGAACTGTTCTTAGCTTGGAAGAGTGATGATTCTCCCGAAAGATGACTACCAAAAGATATAGATGTTTGTGTTGCAGAACTGGCGAACTTCGAGCTAGGTGACGAATGTTGCTGCACAAGACACATGAATAAGATGTCAAAATCATCATAAATCAAGCTCATGCATGTATTCAAAGGTGCAAGGTAATTACCAGATCATTCATATCTTCTATTTTACGCTTAAGAATTGAATATTTAAGCAAAGAGTATGGTGCCAAGTCGTCTTTAAGTGGAAAATATAAGGATTCTTAAACAACCCAACTGATATAGGCGAAAAAAAGGGCGAAAAGAGGCGAAAACATGGAAAAATTCATAGGAAATTCCCAACAAATCCAAAGTCGTTCTAAATCAAATCCCAGTTCCATAATCGATTAGATCTACACTAGCTAGTTAGGGGGGGATGGTCAGATGGTTCTTCAGAGGAAATCATAGGAGGACACAGATGGTGTTCCAGTGATGGGTAATCAAATTGATTAGGTGGTTATATTCTGTTCGATCCAATTGGCATCCAATTGAATTAGTTATGGTCAGTTGAGAAGAATCGATGACAGATGGACGGTTTTTGGGGAAAGACTGTTCATCAGGATGGATCTGATTTCCGATTATCAACGATGCAAAATTTTGATATAAATCCAGAAGAGATAAAGGATTGGTTCAGTGGTGGGGCTTACAGCTACAGTGAATCAGGTGGTGTTAGTATTTTGTGGTGACATGAATTGAGCTGTTCTTCCACAGATTGAGTTGGGATTGGAACTGGTTGCATGAGGTACTGTTCATTTTGATAAGTCATGATTCAGATAAGATTGAACTTTCATATGATAATTGATAGGTTTATTTTAATTTACTTTGCTTCATGGGTTGGAAATTTAGGAATCTCTAGAGTGTTGTGGAACTGTGTCTGGTTCTATCTTGTTATCCATGTCCATTATCTGATAAGTTATAGGTACTGCTAACCCTTTCACTATAAATACATGTTCACTAGGATGGTCAAATCAAAAAAAAATCTTCTTTCATCTATTTTGTAAACTCTCTTTTCTGAAAACAACCTTTGATAGTTCAATTCAATCCCCCTGGTTTAAAATCTTTTTTTCAGTTAAGTTTAATGGCAAATGTATGGTCTGGTGATATTAACAATTTATCAAACTTTTTCAACTCTATAAATATTAGGGATACTGAGTTTGATGCTTCAAATAGAGAGGTATGGAAAAATTGTCTTATTGGGTGTTTTTTATCTTTGAATAATGTAAACAGTCAAGAGTTATTTGGTGCTTTGAAAGTAAAATGGCATATTAGGGGAGGTATGCATGTTATGAAATTAGGTGATGTTGATAGAAAAGAATGTTTTCTCATTAGATTTCAAAATCTTTCTGAGCTTAATAATGTTTTACAAAATGGGTCTAGAACAGTATGGGGGGATTTATTCTGCATAAAGTTTTGGGATACTACCTATCCTATGACAGAGCTGTCCTTTGATTTTGAATCTTTAGAGTTAACTTTGCATGGTGTATGGAGAGAGCAGCTCAGTAGTTTCTTAGTAGGAGATTATCTGCTAGAGCTAGGTGAAATAGTTTCTAAACAGCGTCCGATTCCTATAGGGAATAATCATTTCTCAATTCCCATGAAAGTTAGAATTAATGTAAATCATCCTTTACCTGATGTAATTCATGATGATTATGGTTGGGGTCAAGTTAACATGATTGATGTAGAGTATCATAACCGGCCTGTCATTTATTGTGACTATTGTCTTAGACTTGGCCACTATAGGGAGAATTGTCCTAGAAGGGCTCAAAATGTTCAAGACCTGCATGCAGCTAATGTTCCAGCCCCATATGACCCAATACCACCAATGGTGGAACTGGTGTCTGAGTCTGATGATTCTTTAAACTCCTCAAGTCACTCAGCACATTCAACAGTGATCAGTTCAAATGTAGATGAAGATATATTCCCAGACTCAGATGGTTCTGGCTCAAAAGGGCTTACTGCAAGGATGAATACAGAAAATGTGCAAGGAGGCACAGATAGGGGAAAAGCTGTAGATGAAGCTGAGAACAGTATCAAAGATTTTGCAAGAAAAACGGCACATAAGAGACCACACCCATTTGCTGATAGCCAAGAACAAGGACGAGAAGGGAAACCAATCGAGGATGACAAGATTCTAGAAGCTGCAATAGAAAGGGGAAATGTAGACCTCTCTGACTTCCTAGATTGGATTGTAGATTGGAGAGACAAGAAGAAACCAAAACTTGATGAAAAGAAGATTACTAATCCCATGCAACTTGTTACTGCATATGAAGAAGACAAAAAAGAATCTATGAGGGAGAAAACATATAAGTACTGGGGCAATTATGATAATGAAGCATCCACATCTAAGATGCAATGAGAACAAGGAGATCTGTTTGAACCATCCCAACTGAAGCTAGCTGTGTAGTAAGCTGTACTCATATCAGTGCCTTATTTACTTTCTGCTTTGTTTTGCTGCTTTATTGTTCTGTTTTCATAGTGTCTATGTTTAGTGTACTAAACTAGTTGTCAGATTACAAAGTTCTAAGTCTGGTCTTAGTGTCTATTTTACTGCCTTACAGTATTGGGTTTAAGTTCAGGTGTATAAAGTTATAAAGTATCTTGTGTTTATAGTCAGGTTACTTTGTTTTCTTGGTAGATTGTGTTGGTTAAAATCAGTCAAATTTAACAGTATTGTGTGTAGTGAGTCCCTGGTTTTTCTGTACTTCATTATGTCATTTCCTGAGCTTTGTTTTTGGTTCTCCTAGGGATACAACTGCTTCTTCTAGAGCAGATTTAGTCATTTCTTCTATTTGGTTCCAGTAGAGTTTTGTTGTCTACTAGCCTACTGACCTAAGGGGCTGGTTGTCTGAAGTATTTGGTGTGTCTATTATTGTTCTTGAGCTCAGTTTTTCAGCTGTGTAAATTTAGTTGTGCTTCTATTTTGATTTCTCAAGTGCTAAGGCCAAACTCAGCTTGCTGGGCCTGATTCTTGGCTACTGGGCTTGGGTTACTGTTGTAGTGGTGGTGGGCTTTTGGAGGGGGAAAAAAAAAATGACTACTATTGCCTGGAATTGCCAGGGTATCAATCAAGATACTACCCTAGAGCATCTCAAGAGTCTAGTTAGATCACACAAACCAGTTATTATGTTTCTATCTGAGACAATTGCAACCACGAGGCATATGAAGTATGTGTCACAAACCTTGAGATTCCAGGATTGTTTTTCGGTACCCAAGATTGGTCGCAGGGGAGGTCTATGTATGATGTGGACAAATAATCTACAGGTACAAATCTTAATGCATTCGCAGAGTTATATCCATGCATTGGTAACACCACCGGAACCGGCGCAGCCGTGGTTATGTACGGGTATTTATGGACCGCCCCATCCGGAAGCAAGGAAAGACTTGTGGATTCAATTCTCTAGAATTTTTACTCATACCGATTTGCCTTGGGTATTACTTGGGGATTTCAATGAAATAACGAATCAATCCGAGAAGAAAGGCGGTCGTCAGGTGACTTATGCTCAGATACAACCCTTTTTAAATATGTGGAATGAAATGGGTTTTTTGGATTTAGGATTTCATGGAGATCCATTTACATGGACGAACAACCAACAAGGAACTGATTTGATAATGGAAAGGTTAGATAGAGCTATTTGTACACAACGATGGCGAACAAGGAACCCTCATGCGGCAGTCACACATCTACCAAGAATAGAGTCTGACCATGCGCCGATACTCATGAGAGTAAATGGTTTAAATTGGCAAGGGGCAAAGAACTACAGGTTTGAACATCTATGGCTAGCGCATCCACAGATAAAGCAAGTAGTTGAAGAGGCATGGTCCCGACAGTCAGATCCGGAACCGGAAATGGACCTACAGATTAAGCTAATTACCACAGGTCAGGTGCTAACACAATGGAATAAAACTACCTTCGGCCATCTACCAACTATGATTAAGGAGTCAACGGTAAGGATCCAACATGCGCAACACCAATGTGCAACTCAGGATGGTGATTCGCTTCGATTCTGGGTGGAAAAGGAAAAGGAGCTCAGAAGGGATCATAAAACTTTGCTCCATTGCCATGCTACTTATTGGCGACAAAGATCACGAATACAGTGGTTGAAATCGGGAGATAATAACACTACCTTTTTCCATACTAAAGCAACAATTCATCGTGGAATTAATACGATACAACAACTTAAAGATCACAATGGTAATTGGGTGACGGACAAGAGTCAAATCCCTCAGATGCTGATAGATTATTTCAATGGGCAATACTGCGCACCGGCTACAACAATAGATGAAAATCTGTTTACTAACGTTAATCCCAGAATTTCGACTCGGCAGGCTAATGCTCTCACCCAGGAAGTTACAGCGGAAGAAATCAAAACGGCCCTATTCTCCATTGGATCAGAGAAAGCACCGGGACCCGATGGATTCACGAGTAAGTTTTTTAAAGTATTCTGGAGTACCACACAGCTGCAGCTGATTGCTATGGTAAAATCTTTTTTCACTAATAATTGCATGCACCCATTGACGAATCACACCAATATTACCCTTATCCCTAAAACTGAGAACCCATCAACCCCATCTCAGTTCCGGCCTATTGGGCTATGCAATGTGGCATATAAAGTAATTACCAAGATCATTGTCAATAGACTAAGGCCATTGCTGCCGTTTGTGATAAGCCCATATCAAAGTGCTTTTGTCCCACAACGATCCATCCATGATAATATTGCAATTGCGGGGGAATTGTTTCACCACATTAGGACATCTGCAATAACAAAAGAGCCTAAAATTGCGCTAAAGTTAGATGTCCGGAAAGCCTATGACAGCTTGGATTGGGGTTTTATTCGAAGGGCCTTCTGTGCGCTGGGTTTCCCTGATGAATTTATCAAGCATGTTATGCAATGTGTCACATCAGCAACATATTCAATTAATGTTAATGGTACTCCTCATGGATATATCTCACCGAGCAGAGGAATTCGTCAGGGTGATCCTCTATCGCCATATATTTTCATCATCTGTGCGGAGATATTGTCCTCAAACTTGGCAAAGCAAGAAAGAGAAGGAAAGATCAAGGGCTTAAAGATATCACAAAAAGCACCACAGATTCTGCACCTAATGTATGCGGATGATCTCCTCATCACGTGCAAAGCATCACAACAGGGCTGCCATCATTTGCAACAAGTTCTTGATGCTTATGCTAATTCAGCGGGCCAGGTGATAAATAAAGACAAATCAGTTATCATTCACCATCCAAAACTAGATCAACAAGGGATACAAGTACTTCAACAGACTTTTGATATGTCGGTGTCGTCAGTTCCTCCACTATATTTGGGTGTACATTTCAAACATGGAAGATCTTCGGCACACATCTACACACCAGTGTTGGAAAGACTGACGAGGAAAGCTAGAGGATGGCAAGCGAAATGTCTCACACCAGCTGGAAGGTTAGTATTAATTAAAAACTCATTAACACCTACCACAAACCATGTCATGCAAACACATCTTTTACCCAAACATGTGCACAAGAAAATAGACAGAATTACAAGGAATTTCTTTTGGGGGCATGACAATACCACTAGGAAACTTCACACCCTTGGATGGAAAAAGTTAACCTTACCCCAAAAACTTGGAGGGCTGGGAATTAGACGAAGTGAGGAGCATAATAAGGCCCTGTTGATGAAAAGGCCGTGGAGTTTACATCAGAAACCGGAGTCGTTATGGGCAACAATATGTCGGGGGAAATATCTTAAAGAAGCCTCAATTTATTCAGATAATCTCACCTTACCTTCTTCAGTTAGTCCAATGTGGAATCAAATCAATTCATTGATGCCGATTCTAAAATAGCAAACCTTCCACCAAATTGGAGATGGTCAATCAATACCCATTACAGCTAATTGGATTCCTCATAGCCAACAACTAGATTCAGCTCAAGTAGGCACACTTCAAAAGGTAGCGGATCTAATAGATCCAGTATCAAGATCATGGTGTCAAGATAAGCTAAATTTATTACCACAGGATATGGCCTCTAAAATTATGAATATTTATGTTCCTTCGACGGATGCAAAAGATAGGATTATTTGGCCGTATACAAAGGATGGAGATTATTCTACAAGTTCTAGATACCACCACCTTATTCATCACCTTAATAATTCACTTCCCAACCTACCCCAATCTTCTTTTCTATGGAAGCTTCAATGTCCACCAAAAATACAGCTTTTCTTGTGGAAAGCTATTAATGAGGGTCTACCAACATTAACCATTCTTCATAGAATTCATGTGTTAGACACAAACTTATGCCCAAAATGTAATCAAGTCCCGGAAACCGCGGATCACCTCCTTCTCAAATGTCCGTTTGCAAAGGAAGTATGGCAACATATCTTTGAGTACTTAAATGGAGACCATGAGCTCAACAACATACACAACCAGATCAATACCCATACAGCCACACTACATCAAATTTTAAATTTCAAAACAAACAGCATTATCAATACCCTATTTTGCTACACCTTGTGGAATTTATGGTTAGCAAGGAATGAATTCATGTATAGACAGAAGGTACAGCAAGCACACCAAACAACAGCCCTAGCCATTCAACTGCAACAAGAATTCACATGGGCAAGGGGATATGAACTACCTTACCTACCGGATACACCACCGATTGTTATCCAAAATGAGAATAGAAGAACAAGAAGAACAACGATGGTAGGATGGAAAAGACCAGAACAAGGATAGGTAAAAATTAACACGGATGGTGCAGCAAGGGGACACCCGGGATATGCTGGTGCGGGAATCATCTGCTGAGATGCTGAACCAAATACAATCATGGCAATAGCACAACCTATGGGTGTAACAACATCGTTGATGGCGGAAACATGGGCAATGCTACTAGCAGCAAAAACAGACAGAGATCGACAATGACAACATGTGTGGTTTGAAACAGACTCAGCTAATTTATTGAGTTTTATCAATGGAAAAGTGGAACCTCCATGGTATCTCAGAGAGATGGTCAATGAAATATGCAGAATAATACAGGCGATACCTATTCACAGGGTGGCTCATACTTATCGGGAAGGAAATCAGGCGGCAGATGGCCTGGCAAATCATGCGGCGGATAATAGCCAAAGTGTAAACTATAGTATGAAAATATGGGACCATATGTTCCCAATTTATTTGCAGAATGTAATCTTTGGTGATGTATCAGGTGTTCAATATCGCGTGTAGTGACTATTTAGTCTATTTATAAAATTACTTTGCTTCAAAAAAAAAGCCAAGTCGTCTTTGGAGGGAACTGCACATACTTCTTTAGGGAGAGCCATAAAGTCTCTATATAACTTTATTTGGATGTTCCAAAATTGCCTGTCTGCTTCAGTGATCGATGGTACTCTTTCCCCGAGTGGAATAACACGGGACTGAGCAATTTGGTACGAACTTCCTGCATGTTCTTTGGAGGAACACCTCGCTGCAATGTGATATCCTGGTCAAAGCCCATCTGACGAGCTCCCCGATTGATATTATTATAGATGGTGAAAAATGAGAGAGGGACAAGATTGTCAAAACACTCTCGAAAACATGTCTTATTAAAGGCAGTTGCCTATTCAGGCTCATCTCTATAGCTCAGAATGCAACTCATTCCATGAGCCGAACAAACTCTCTATAAGCTCTCTCTTATAAATCCGGTGGGGAGGGTAATATCATAGAGCAGTACTAATGATCTCACCAACATATTAAACCCATTAATCAGCTCAGAGCCAGACCTCGCTTGATGGTACACGGTGAAGAATTAACAGATACGTGTCCTCATGGATTTCCTCTTAAATAAGACTCAACATACGAGTCTCGGTGCAAACCTCAGGAATATTGAAGCTCCAGGCCGGTCCAGAACTCTCTGAGAAGCATACACCAGCCTAAATAGGCCTAAGCAGACCTAATCCCAAGTTCAGGAAGGTCTAGCATACCATGGATAAACACGCCATGACCTCAGGTGTGTTGCAGCATAGGCACTCACACCGCGACTAAGGCACAGGCTGCCCCAAAGTCGACCTTGGCCAGACGCAAAGCCATAAACGCCACATAGCATGGCACCACAAACCATGAGTCACCATGGATTCACAAAAATCAGCATTGGACAAGAAGCCAAGGCCATGGCGTAAAACGCCACAAACCTACAAAGAGCATGGCCGCAAATAGGCTGGCCTTGGCCATAGGCCAAGGCCGTGGCGCCATACCCCATGGCGCCACAACAAATAAGCCTTGGCCAAAGGCCAAGACCGTGGCGCCATAATCCATGGCGCCACAACAAGATAAGCCTTGGCCAAAGGCCAAGGCCGTGGCGCCATAATCCATGACGCCACAACAAGATAAGCCATGGCCAAAGGCCAAGGCCGTGGCGCCATGAGCCATGGCGCCCCCACATCCAACGCCAAAGACGCGTTTTGAACTAGCCTTGGCCAAAAGCCAAGGTCGTGGCGCCATGAGCCATGGCGCCACCATAACCAACGCCAAAGACGCGTTTTAAACTGCCTTGGACAAAGGCCAAGGCCGTGGCGCCATGAGCCATGGCGCCACCTTAACTAGCGCCAAAGACGCATTTCAAGCTGGCCTTGGCGCCATGAGCCATGGCGCCACCATAACTAGCGCCAAAGCACCATCAAGCACTTATGGCCTTGGCCAGAGACCAAGGCCACTCCTATACTTGTGTCCAGGAGACACTACATCATGTTGGTCACGACAATTAGTCGTACAACCCTACTCTACTCAACTCAACTACGCAATATCCGCGTATCACTCGCTCG
>JAJJMA010126970.1:0-12101 GCA_023529015.1 Papaver nudicaule | reverse complement strand
TTTGCACATGGTATGCCATCAGCTTGAACTGTAATTACACGAATCTTATGTGCCCATCCTGGTACATTTCAAACAAAATACAGCGGTAAAATATTCATCCAAATAAGTGGAAGAAAGAAGTGATCATATCTAATATTAGTAGAATAACAACACATAGTATTAGTTTAACAAAAAATGAAAAACCTAAAAAGATCGAAGTCAAACCTAAACAAATACCTCAAGTTTTGTTAAAAACACTAGCAAAGTAATAAATAAACGGGTACCCGATACCCGCGGGTACCCGGCGGGTATTACCCGTTTAAACCCGATCGGTTCCGGGTCCGATCGGGTCCTACCCGTTGGGTACCTAAATTGCTAATGGGTCCAATATTAGGACCCGGAACCAGAACCATTAACATCTGGTCCAGTTCGGTTCCGGGTAATCGGGTACCCATTGACAACCCTAGTTGCACTATCAAATGCTGCAAGTTCCACTGTAATAACAATTGTCTTTCTCCGTTAACCTTGGCGGCAGGATAGCTGGATGGTCAGACGTGAGCCCTTTGTATTTAGTACCTTAAGTGGAGTTGTGCCTGAAATGATGTAACCAAGTATGTACTGATGTAACTAAGTATCCTTGTGATGACAGTTTTTGTATCAGGGCTAACACACTCAGCTTTTATGACTCCGGTCTCATACGACATGAATCAGAGCACACAAATCTGTTAAATAGAATGATGTATGAATTTTACTATCAAGCAGACTGCAGTCCCACGTATAATCTAATACCCGTACAATTTCCATACGATTTGTAATCAATCCTAACCAAACATACAAAAGGTTCACATATACACGGTATCTCAAAGGTAAGATGATATGACTCTATAGACAATTCACTCAAGAGAAACAGACACCTTTTCATATCTATATATTGGCATGTCTACGAAAATGATACAATCCAACCTTAACTGCTACTCCTCCAACCGATCATCTATCCTTTCTTGTAATTTTCTTGTAATTTGTAATTTGCTTTTTTTTCATCTATGTGATAGCCAGTTCTCTACCGTGTCCGAAGAAGAGTACACCCAAACTTGTGTTAGGAATTTTTTTTAGAAAAAACTTCTCGATACGAAAACTAAAAGGAAAATCAACAGGTTGTTGATCGTCACAATTTTTTTTAGAGATACGTGTCAACATAATAATGTCAAGTACCTGTATTATATGGATTGACATAGCTTCTACTAATGATGTTAGCTTCTACATAGCTTATTTCTCTGGTCTTTTTGATCTCTCATGAGGTGTGTTTGTTGTTAACTCCTACATTATGAATGTGTTAGCCTGGAATTGCCAGGGTGCTCACAAACCATTAACAATTTCTAAACTAAAGGAGTACACACGAAACCATGCCCCTGCTCTCTTGTTCTTGTCTGATACTTTGTCTGATGAAGCTCATATGAAATATGTACAACTGTCATTGGGATTTCAAAACAGTGTTGTTGTACCTTGCATTGGACACAGAGGTAGGTTATGTTTGACGTGGACATCCAAACTTAAAGTCCAAGTTCTAGTGGCTAATCAGAGCCTCATTCATGTCTACATCACTACAACCTTACCAAAACCACCATGGTATTTTACTGGTATATATGCGCCTCCACAACCTGCAGCTCGATGGGAGTTATGACAACAATTTCACACAATGATACCAAAACTAACACTCCCTTGGCTACTTATGGGAGATCTCAACGAAGTCATTGCTCAATGTGAAAAGAAAGGGGGTACACCAGTTTATAAATCGCAAACTGTACACTTCAATAACTTCATTAATGAAAACGGAGTTATTGATCTAGGTTTTCAGGGGGATCCATACACTTGGTCTAACAATCAACTTGGGGAAAACAACATTCTACAACACCTAGATAGAGGCTTAGCAAACCAAGCTTGGGTCGATCTAAATCCGCATGCCTTGGTGCACCATTTACCAAGAATAACATCTGATCATGCTCCCTTGTTGCTCAAAGAAAAAGCTATCGCAAGAGTTCCAAATCCTAGATTCAAGATGGAACATTTATGGTTTCTTCACCCACAAATGCCTCCTATTGTGAATGCAGCATGGTCTTCTTCAAATTCCCAATGCAGCTCTCAACATACAATTCAAAATGACTATCACGGCGAAAGCTCTAAAGGACTGGCATATGCTCACTTTTGGTGACCTACCAACTCTCATCAAAGAAGCAGAAATACAAATCCAGTTGGCACAATCTAGATGCGCAACAATAACCGGAAATGAACTATTTTTTTGGCTTCAACATGAAAAAGAAACGAGGAACACCCATCTAGGGCTTACTCATTGTCAGGAAATTTATTGGAAACAAAGATCAAGAAATGAATGGCTGCGAAGTGGAGACCTGAACACCACCTTCTTCCACACTTCAGCCACCATACACAGAAGAATAAATTCCATTCACCAACTTCAAGATGCTCAAGACAATTGGATACATGAACCAGATGAAATATCAAAATTGTTTGTAGACCGCTTTGAAGCGCAATACTCTGCACCAGCAACAACCATTGATATGGATCTATTCAGTGGAATTTCTCAAAGAATCACCAGTAATCAATGCCAAAACTTATTGAAAGTCCCAGATGCAGAAGAAATCAAAAAAGCTGTCTTCGACATTGGCTCAGAAAAGGCTCCCGGGCCTGACGGATATACAAGTAAGTTCTTCAAGTTTTACTGCGAAACTACTGGCACTCAAATAATTGATATGGTGATCTTGTTCTTCAACAATCGGACTTTACCATCTCCCATGAACCATACCAACATCACACTCATCCCTAAAGTTGAAAACCCTACCAAACCAAATCAGTTTCGTCCTATTGGACTTTGTAATGTGATTTACAAAACCATATCAAAAATTCTTGTAGACAGACTGAGACCCATTCTACAATTCATTGTTATTCCCTACCAAAGTGCTTTCATACCCAATAGAGCCATACATGATAACCTTTCTGTGGCAGCTGAAATCTTCCACCATATTAGAAGTTCAAAACCAACTAAACATCCAAAAATTGCTCTCAAATATCCAGAAAGCCTATGATAGTCTTGACTGGGGATTTATAAGGCAAGCTCTAACCACTTTGGGATTTCCATTGCAATTTATAGAGTATATCATGATTTGCATAACATCAGTTACATACTCTATAAATGTAAATGGCATACCACAGGGACATATTGAACCAAAGAGGGGTCTCAGACTAGGAGACCCCTTATCACCTTACATTTTCATCTTATGTGCAGAGATCTTGTCGACAAACTTGGGAATTCTGGAGAACAATGGCAAACTATCGGGGCTCAAAATTTCAAGGAAGACAACTCCAATTCTCCACCTCATGTATGCTGATGACTTATTGATCACTTGCACTGCTGATCCACAAACATGTGATAACCTCAAAAATATTTTGCATTCCTATTCCACATCTGCAGGCCAAACCATAAGTACCACAAAATCATCCATTATCCATCACCCTAAACTACCATAAACTACCACAGACTGGCTTACATCCATATTCTCCATCCCTACAACTTCAAACCCAACCATTTACTTAGGAGTGCAATTTAAACAAGGAAGAAACTCAGCACAAATTTTTGCTCAGCTACTACAAAGGATGGAAAGAAAAGATAAAGGCTGGATGGCAAAATGTTTGAACCCTGCAGGACGCTTAGTTCTCATCAACACTTCCTTGACACCCACAACAAACCATTTGATGCAAACCCAACTCCTGTCGGTGCATGTGCATGACAAAATTGATCAAATTGCCCGCAACTTCTTTTGGGGCCATGACAATGAAACAAAGAAAATGCATACAGTCGGATGGGATAAGTTGACAAGACCAAACAAGGAAGGGGGACTTGGAATCAGACCAAGTAAACAACATAACATTGCTTTACTGGGAAAAAGAGTTTGGCAACATCATGGTGAACCAGATGGAATTCGGAGTTCAATGTGCCGTGACAAATATCTTTGTAACAATGGATATTCTATATTCCCAAACATTCCATCTCCACCTGATGCTGCTAGTTCAATGTGGAAGAATTTGTGTAAAGTTGCAACTTTCGTCCAAAGTAATTGTACTACTCAATTGGGAGATGGTCAATTAATCGACTAGCATCAAGGCCAACTGGATACCACAGCACCCACACCACCAGCTGCTACCTAGTTCAGACATTGCAGAGAACAAAGTAAGTACCCTCTTTGAACCTCACTCTTTCACTTGGAACTTACCTTACATCGAGCAACATTTTACCCCAGCTACTACCCAGCTAATCCAAAGCATGTACATACCCAACCCACCCATTCCAGACACCCATGTATGGCCACATTCTAAGTCTGGACAATATACTACTAAATCTGGCTATGCACTTCTAGTACACCAAATAGCACCATCCTCCACATTCACTGTCAACATAACACACAACCCAACTACCACCAATATTCACCAAAAGATCTGGCATACTCAATGCCCCCCAAAAATCAGACTTTTCATGTGGAAAGTTAGTCATGAAGGACTTTCAACCTTCAAGGCACTTCATAGAAGAAACATCATTAGCACCGACATTTATCCAATATGCAACATCGACATTGAGACGAACAACCATCTGTTATTCACATGCCCCTCGGCTACTAAAGTTTGGGAATTATTGCTGAACCATCTCAATTCAAACCCACACACCATCGTACCATCCAAACTCCCACCACACCCAATTCCACCCACCAACCAATCTACACCGCAATAACCCACTTTCATAGTTCATCAAACCAGAATTGGCCCAGCAATGACCACACGATCACCACCAGCAACATTTGGAGAATTCATTTTATTGCTACTCCCACCTCACCAGTTTACACTGTGTTGTTTTATACTTTGGAATATCTGTATTGCTCGAAACTCTAAAGTATACAAAATCATGATACAAACTCCTGGAAAAATCTTCCAAGTGGCTTTGTTCATGTACCAAGAATTTATATGAGCAACAACTAAAATACAAGACCATTCTGCGACTCAACAACATCAAATCAGCAGAAATCTTGGAACCACACAATTGTTCGTAGGATGGAATGCACCTGAAGAAGACTGGATTAAGATCAATTCTGATGGAGCCACAAAAGGAAAGATAGGACCAGCAGGAGCTGGAGTAATTTGTAGGAACAAACAAGGTGGAATTGTCACAGCAATAACATCACCAATTGGATTCACTACAGCATTGATAGCAGAAACTTGGGCCTTTCTCATTGCAACGAGAACATCTACAACTAATGAATGGACCAAAGTCTGCTTTGAAGCAGACTGTCTTGTACTCATACAGTTCATCCTCATGCCAGAGAAGGAATCACCATGGTACATTCAAATGATGATCAAAGAAATCAAACAACACCTCAGCCAAATAGACCAAGAAAGGTACAACATGCTTACCGCGAAGCAAATCAAGCGGCTGATGGGTTGGCAAATCATGCAGTCGAGAAATTGATCCAAGGAGGACTCTGTACGTCTACTTTTATTTGGCACCTTACATGTCCTTTACAACTTTGATTCTAATAAACAGACAAACCTTCAAAAAAATTCTACTAATGCTTTCGAAAATTGAAATCTCTGAATATCAGTGGCTATGGTAGAATTGTACAACAATACTGCTACTAAGGATGACTAAATCATTATCTGTCGCTGGATGTTTGTTGGAATTCACTACATATATCATTATCGTAAGAAGATAACCCAGAAAAACTTGAGAAAACCTAGCTTTGATTTCTAGGTAGAGGCGAAGAGAGAGAATTCTTTCTAATTTACGGCGAAAAGACGAAAACAAGCACCGTAAAACTTGAGAAAACCTAGCTTTGATTTCTAGGTGGAGGCGAAGAGAGAGAATTCTTTCTAATTTACGGTGAAAAGACGAAAACAAGCACCGTGAGGTAGACCAAACAGGGGCCATGTTTGAAGTAGGTAACTTATTTTTAACTGAGTTATTTTAAAACACACTTGTCAAATATTAATTGGTCCAAATTAATATTGAATTACGGAGTTTGTTTTTACTAATGTGGGTGTACGTCACTAAAGTGGGTGATATTTTAAAGTAGTGTAAACGGAGTGTAATTTTTTTTCAACCAATCAAAAGAAGCCAAGTGTCCTTCTCACAAAGCCTCCCTCCCAAACTCCCTTTCTCGGCCAATAGGAAGTTGTGGTATTGTCACCGCGCGACGTAGGGGCTTTTACAACTTAGAGCTTTTAGTGTAAGATATAGTAGGGATAGTTATGGAAAGTTCACCATATAATAAAAATCTCGTTCTCCTCTTCTGCTTCTAAACCTAAAAAACCTGCGTCTCTTCTTCTGTTCTTCACATCTGCGTCTTCTTTCATCTCTCAAAATTTGCATCTCTTCTTCACATCTGGTTAGTTCTTTTCTTAACATCCCTCGATTAGTAATTACTAATTAGTTATCTTCTTCACATATGCTTTACTTCATCTCTAATGTTTTTGCAGAAGAATATAAGGAAAGTTGAAGACAATTGGTGATTTTGTTGTTGTATTCATCTTCTATACATGTAATTTAATCGAACCCATCTTTTTGTTTTACCTAAAATTGGTGATTTTGTTGTTGATTGAATGAAATTATAATTTTAGGCTTTCAGAAATTAAGGATTTATGTTCAGGGAGTGTGTGTTTCTTTAAAGCTTTGAGTGTAATTGTACTTCAAAGTTTAGATGATTGTTCAGAGTTGTTGTGATAATTATATATACATTTTGTAAAACATTCTAATTGAATGGGTCATTTGAGATTCATATGTTTGCCCTAATTATGATTTGTTCATTTGTTTGTGTATTAGGAGGTTTTGAACTGATAACTAGGGCAAGATAGAAATTCTGATATTAGGTTTGTCTTGACCATGATTTAGTGGTTGAACTGAGTGTGTTACTTGACAGTTGCGTGAATAAGAATCAAGATTATTTCAGAATGTTCTTTCTCTCAGTGTGTGTCTATCTGTAACTGTTGGAGTTCTTGTTGTTGCTAGACTATAATAAAGAGTGAACTGTTGGCATTTGTTTTCATTTGTTTTGTTCTGTGACTATATACTGTCCTGGTGGCATTTGTTGTGTTCAGTTGCGTAGCTGTAACAACTCTTTTCAGCTTCTTGATGTATTTTATTCTTCGTATTTTACAAATATAATCCTTGATCATTTTTCATTTCGCTACAGAAATACAGAGTCTTTTTAACCCGTGTGCTTGTGCTACATTTCTCTTCACCTGATGCTGCAAAGGTATATTTCATTGAGCTTTTGTGTTCATTAACTAAGACTCTCCTAGTTTTTTATCTACACTCCCTCTCCTAGTTCATTAACTAAGACTCTCCCTATGTTATGTTGTGGGTTTGTGTTTGAGTTTATTGTTCAGGGTGTGAATCTATTGAGCGTTATGATTCAGTGATACTAATGTTGTTGTTTGTTTCCTGTGTTTAGATGGCTTCAAGTAACAAGGGATCTTGTACTCCTGTTGGCGATTCTGATGAGGATGATGATATACCGGCAACCGTCGAGAGCATAGCCACATCAACAATGACCGTTATTGTTACTTAGTACTTTTTTGTTTCTAGAACTCCCTTTGTTCACTTTCAATCTTAGCTACTGTTATGTTAAGACTCTTTTAATTCTGTTATGTTAGAACTCTTTTTTTTTGATAAACTGGGAACTTTATTGAAAAATCTAAGTGAAAGGAGGTTTGTCGTCCTCAACAAGGTCTATAATCCAAGATGCAAAACTACTAGAACTCTCAAAATTTAAAGCCTCTCTACGATAACGTTTAGCTATTGAGTCTGCAACTGAGTTGCTTTCTCTCCTAACATAAGAAAATGAACAAGAAATGAAAGATTGTTTCATAAACTGGATGTCTCTAACAAGCCTCCTGTTTTCCCAGGGTACTAGGGGAGTATCTTCATTGATGGATTTGACAACTACATCAGCATCTGCCTCTATCTGGATGGTGGTTAGCTTCAGCTTTAATGCCCATTGCATTGCCTCTTTGATGGCTTGACACTCCCCTTCTTCGACATCTAGTCCTTTCCGGTAGCTGATTCCTTTGGCTCCTTCGACATTACCTGCATTATTACGAATTATTAGACCAATCCCAACATTATTAGTATCTGTATCAAAGCTAGCATCTACATTTATTTTTGGAATTCCCGGTGGTGGCGGGTTCCAAGCAAAATTGTCATCAGAGGCTGAGGTAGGCAATGTAGCAGTGTGACCAGATTGAATGAAGGTATGCATGTGATATAAAGCTCTTCTAGCTGTAGCCACTGGTTGCAGTTTCTTCTCCTGGTAGTGATTGTCGCATCGTTCTTTCCAGATTATCCAAGATCCAACCATTTGCCGGAGTATCCAATTTTGTTGCTCTTCAGTGCTTGCATCCAAGTCATCTGAGAACCATGAAATGAACCACTGTAAGACCGAACTGCAGCTGCTTCTTACTTGATCTATGTTGACAGAGAGATGGCACCAAGTTGCTTTGGCATGCTCACATTCCATCAGTAGATGTATAAGTGATTCAGGAGCTTTATTACAAATAGTGCATGTAGTGTCTATTTCTTGTTTTACTCTGGAGAATCTTGCTTTGGTTGGTATTATGTCCTTCAACACCTTCCAGATGAAAATCTTGATTCTGTGCGGCAGGTTCATACTCCATAGTTTCTTCCACACATGAACTGGTACTGGATCATTTTGGACTGGGGAGTCATAATAACCATTGGTGATGTTAGGACTCTTTTGATTGTGTTAAGTTAAGACTGTTTTGTTTGTGTTAAAGTTAAGACTCATATAAGACTAAGCCTCTTTTGTTAAACTTTTTTTTTCTTTTATGCCTGAAATCCGCGAATAATCCGCAACCAAACCATATAATCCACTAATTCACGGGTGAATGGGTCGGACACGGTTTGATCTTTTCCAATCCACACCATTTGGTGGTTTGGACGCGGGTGACCCCTAATCCGCATCCGTCCGGCCGTTGCACAGCCCTAGTTCGAAAGTTCACCGAACAGCAAACGAGAAGGAAACGTGAAATCGCTGGTTTGGCGAGTGAGTGAGCAAACACTAGATAGAAGATGTTAAAAGTAAAAAACAAACAAGAAGAATACAAGATACAGATGGTGATGAACAACAAACTAATCTTTGTCCCCTCCTTCGTTCATTCTGTAAAAAATAAACACTTTTGATCTACTTTCTCAAATCACTCTATACTGTTTCTCTTGATTATAAACATACTCAATTTTGTTCCACACTAGTCAACTCTTCCTGTGTCTCTCCTCCGCTGTATTCAATCAAATTGAGTTGTTCTGTTAGCTGAAATTAATGGAGAACGCGGATGTCTTCGGTTCATCGACGGCTCCGCTAACCTGGCATGATTTTCTTGAGCGGATGAGACATCCATCTGCCTCTGATTTTGTCAAATCCATCAAAAGGTCTTTCCTTTTTCCCTCTTTTATTCATCATTCAATCAAGTTCTAATTTTTATTTAATCTAACCGAGTTTGAACATCAAATTAGGGCAAACCCTTTACTATTTTGATCTGAATTTACGCAGTTCACATTAATTTGGATTGCATTGTACAAACATGAGAGCTGAAATCACTAATTTTTATAAAGTAGGGTATTTAGGAGGGGTTGTGCTGGTGCTAAATTTGATCCATTCTGAACTCAAGGCATGAATGTGGTTTAGTTCAGATGTTTTACCTGTGATTTTGCCAGGTCGCCAAGCATTTCCTAAGACAAGATTGCGGCTTTTTTACACGGGGAATAGGATACAGTGATCTTTTAGCTTCATTCATTAATTTTATATACCGTCTTTTGCAACAACTGATGATTCAGTATGTGATTGTTTTAAGGTTTTTCATGTGTGTTATCTATGTTGCAGCTTCATTGTTTCCTTTTCAAACAATGCTTCGGATCCGGAGAGAGATAGTGCTGCTGTGCAGGAGTTTCTTGCAAACATGGAAGGTGCATTTAGGGCTCATTCTCTTTGGGCTGGTTGCTCCGAGGAAGAGCTAGAGAGTGCTGGTGAAGTAAGTTTTCTTACATGCTTTTTGCATAACTTGTATATATAAGGTCTTTTTTTTCCTTCCACAGCGTAGAGATAAATGTATCAGTAGAACAAAATGATAAAATGTGTGGAGTTGGCCATCTATCTCAAGAATCAATATCCTCTATTACGATATTGAATAATCCATATTGACGTATTTTCATTTCACTTGGGTGACTGGATCTCTTGCAGTATATGGGTTCCTTGATCGTTAATGCATACGTTGGCTGGCTGTAGATGGCTTTGTTATTCAGATTTTTGTTTTTGTATTTTTCACCTACTTCAGGAATTTTCTTCCTTTCTATTGTAGGGATTGGAGAAGTATGTCATGACTAAATTATTTCCTCGGGTATTTGCATCAATTCCGGAAGATGTAAAGTTTGATGACCAACTATTTGAGAAGATGGCTTTAATACAACAGTTCATTCGGCCAGAGAGTTTGGATATAAAGCCAGCGTTCCAAAATGAAACATCATGGCTGGTGAGTATGGATGTTATCTGTTCTGCATCAAAAAATACCCTGTCTTGGGCATACAACTAGTTCCCCTTGATTATTATGAAATGTCAGTAGAACACACCTCTCAAATTACTACTGGCATATCATTTTCTCTATAGTTTTGTCCTCAACCCATAGAATTTTGGATAATGTTGTAACTACCACAGGAGGGTTTGTTTTTCAATTATCTTACAAAAAGCATTTTTCTTGTTTGTGTCTCTCAAAAGCTTAAAATCCTCCAACCTGAAAAATATTTTTTGAGGCTTTTTTCGTGTCGTTGTCAATTTCTGATTGTGCTAATCTTTTGTTTCTTCAGCTTGCTCAAAAAGAGCTGCAGAAAATCAATATGTACAAAGCACCGAGAGATAAATTGGTTTGTATCCTCAATTGTTGCAAGGTCATCAACAACTTACTTCACAATGCATCAATTGCTTCAAATGAGAATCCTCCTGGAGCTGATGAGTTTCTTCCTGTCCTAATTTTTGTCACTATAAAGGTAATGACAGCCATCCTTTACTCCACATATATTTTCTTGCACAATGTTGCTTTTCGCGGTTCCGTTCTAGAGAAACACTATCATTTGAAACTACTAAGAGTTTGGGTTTCCAACACTGAGGGATTGAAGATAAACTATCCCAGCCTCCTTAAAGTTGTACCCAGGTGGTAGATAAAAAAAAAGCATTTTTGTGCACATAATGTTAAAAAAATATGAGGAATGAGATGACTTCTCATGCTGTGTATCTACTACTCACATCACCTGTCATGCTGTGAACTATGCTTCTAAAATTTGTTGGTGGTTTTTAATCCTGAAGGTGACGGATCTTTAAGGGATTTATTTAGGAATCAAAAACTAAAATAAAAATCTCTATTAACGTTCAAATTTCAAAGCTACCGAAACTTATGGCTTAAATTATAAGAATACTCAAATTTCATTACTGGTTTGTATAGTATTAATATCCTACCAAGATAATGGCACACATAGTTCGAATTTGCTAATATTATCTTTGAATACATGTGTTGTCTTCTTCATTTGTGTGCAGGCTAATCCTCCACAACTGCATTCAAACTTACTATATATACAAAGATACAGGTCTCAATCACGACTAGTCTCCGAAGCAGCTTATTTCTTTACAAACATGCTTTCTGCAGAGTCTTTCATATCAAACATTGATGCCAACGCCATCTCAATGGATGAAGCCGAGTTTGAAAATAATATGGAATCTGCTCGTGCAGTTCTATCAGGCCTTGCTAATGATTCTGAAGTTTCTAGTCATAGTAACCAAGATTTAAGTCGTTCATCGAGAACAGAGTCGTTAGATACCAAGCAAAGTTCCTCAAATGCCAGTAAGGAGCGGAATAATTTGCTGTCTTCAATGCTCTATCGTCCTTCGCCCCAGACATCTCCAGTAGCACTTGAGGCTCAAGATTCTAAAGATAAAATGGTGAAAAAACCCTCCACTTCGGATTTGCAGCAGATAGGTGCATCTGAGCTTTTGAGGGAGGATCAA
>JAJJMA010126950.1:0-10384 GCA_023529015.1 Papaver nudicaule | reverse complement strand
CGGTGGGGCTCGAACACACAATAGCTACCACAACTCCACAAGCGGTGTGTGCTAAGTCCTAATTTCTCCCGATTTCATGGTAGATCTCATAATAACAATAATTTAGTCCACAAAGTTGCCTCATGATTGAATCTAAATAAATAATTGCAAGTTCAATAATTAGTTCTCAAGAAATTGCGGAAGTGACATTAGTTTTTGATCTATACAATACAACTCAGTAAAACTTTCAGGGGTAACCTATGCATTCATGCATAGGTTAACAGGAATTAAGTATTACTTATTTTGTATCTATCTATATAATAAGGAGGCATGGCCTTTGTCTAGAATAATCCCGGCCGTCCATAAAGCGATCATGTGGCTGAGATTTAATTTTGGTTTATGTGTAATACGGACCGTCCATCCTGGAGGTTGATTTTGGTTTAAGAGTAAGTTGGGACCGTCCATCCTGGGGTTGAATTTAGACCAAGATGGCCTGATGAGAATTAGACCCAAGATGGCTCGATGAGAATTTAAGAGTATTTCAGTCATTACTGTGTCTTGAGTTTCTCGGATTGATTCAAGCAGATTGAATTGTTAACAGTTTGGGGTGGTGTAGATGATTCAAGCAAACTAACTCTGATAGAAAGGTGGTGTTGTTAACAGTTTGGGGTGGTGTAGATGATTCAAGCAAATTAACTCCGATAGAAAGGTGGTGTTGCCGCCATTGTTTCAGGATTCCGTTGTTTAACACATAAAGATGGCTAGCTTTTGTGTGCCTGTGTGTGTATGAGTCTATTTGAAGGGAAGGAGAGATTTTGTTCCAGTATAGGCATCAATTACAAGAGACAGAACAAGAAAGAAAGGGAGCTGCTGTTGCTGCCATTGTGAACGATGGAATTAAGTGGTTGCAAATTGTCTTCTGATATACTTGGATTGTTGAATGAATGGTAAATTTGCAGCGTAGGAGTTGTGCCAAAGTTAGAAAAACAAATTGAATTAATCACAAGAATTATGCATAGAAACTGTTCGATGAATTGCCTTAAAGAAACTGCAAAACTGACCAGAAATCGCAAGCTACTGTTATCGGTTTCAGCTGTTGGAATTGGAAGATGAGACTGGGAGAAGCTACTGATTGTACCCGAATATAAAATTCAAGCACAAACACAATTACTGTTGATGTAGAACGCAGAACTATAAACCTGGATCCCTGGATTGCAGTCTTCGATCTTCACAGGAACTGGATTTGAGAGAGAGGGGGGGTACCTGCAGAAAACCCTCCGATGCTAAAGTCAGTAGGTGTTTTGCACAGGTGAATATGTATGAGAAATATTGCGTACCTTTTGGTGATCCAGACCCCTTTATTTATATGGGTAGTGGTTAGGTCAAAACCTAATTTCGAAATATGGAAACACTGTAATTACTTGGACTCCAAGCCTTCCAGAATAATCCTGAAGTCTCCAGAACTTGGACTCCAAGCCTTCCAGAATTTTCCAGAAGTCTCCAGAACATCCCTATGGACCTGCAGACGGTGGGCCGCGCAAGTGGACTGGAGGGTTGCCTGCAAAAGAAAGGAGATGGAAGCCCAAAGCACAAAAGACAAACCCAACCCGAACAGGACCGGGTCGGGTCAGCGGGCCGGGTCGGACCGGTCCGCCAGAAAGAAGGAACTGCTGGGTCGACCCAGCGGACCTGGTCAACCGAGTTGACCCGGTTTGACAGAAAGCGACACGTGTCGCACAGGTGACCTGCCGGCGCCGGTCAAGCCCGCCGGCTTCCTTCTTCCGGCAATTTTTATCTGCCTCGTCATCGCCACGTGTCAGCACACTGTGCGATCATGCTGACGTGGCGTTTCGCTGACGCAGTTGTCTGCTGACGTGGGCTGCTGACGTGGCGGTTGGCGTGGCGGATGGCATTTTCCCCACTTTCCTGGGTTTGGTTGTTTCCACCCCATTCCATGGTTGCCTAGCCATATTAAGTGTTTGGACACCTATATTGCTATACTTAGCCAATAATAGGGTGCAAAATACTATGGTACAAACAACTACCTTACCCTGGATCATTAAGGGGGTCATGGTTGGATTGGGAGAATAGCAGCAACATGGACATATGACCGAGTCATTTAAGTGGAGTTTGAAAGAGCTATTCACACACCGCGTATCAGCGTCGATTCCCAATCACAATCTAATAAAGCTTCAGGTTAGTACTCTTAGTTAGTACTCTTAGTTACATTAATCACAGATAAATTTTGTGGCTATGCTTTTAAAGGATTCGCATAGGGACCAATCTTTCTGTCCGTGTATGTTTTGGAGTTTATGTTACTGCATTAAAACTCTTAGTCTTAAGACTGTCGAACTTATGTGTTCAGCAATATCACCCACTCATGGGCATCCAAGGTTGAGATGTGCAAGTGGTTGTACCAAGAATGGTAATGAGTATGTTAATTGGCTGTCAAGGAAACATAGCGTACAGATGGTGGTAGAATCATTGAAGCTGGGTTAAACCCACCAGGTGGTATTTGGCAAGACAACTCTGTGCTTAAGAATCAATCTGGAGAACCTGAACACTTAGCTGGAACCTGAACACATCCACTTCATATACATGGTCAGTAATACACTTGGGTTCTTTGCTTCCCTGGGCATAATCTTATTGCTTATAATTGGGTTGCACCAAGATGTCCAGAACCGATGGTGAACAATAAACATCCTAGAAACATACTACATTGATATGCATTCTGTTAAAATTGAGGACTGTAAGTTTTTAGATATAGTCGGCAAATGCAATTCGTAATCAAATCTAAGGCTTGAACTTACCCAAAACAAAAAAAAAAAAAATCGAAAAAGGTTGAGCCCCGGCCAACGGCCGGGGTGATACCTAGTAAAAATCTATATAAACCCAGTGATAATAGACCAAATTAAATATGAGTTAACCGATACTAAGGAAACACATATGTTTTGTCAAAGCATAACCTTGGCAAAAGTTTTTTCTTTTTTGGTACACAAAAAATAACAGTAAAGAAACTAGTTAGGAGTATAATTAGTAACCTAACTGCAAACGCAGTCAAGGACTTGAAATGAAGTCCGCCTGTCTTCAACTCTATATTATGGGCCACTATGTTGACCCTCTTAACCGTTGTGCTTATTTTTTTGTAGGAATTTAGAGTCTTGCAAGAGAAACATTTCACCAAAATATTAGCTTTAAACTCATTGTCCTTTGAGTTGTACAAAAGAAAATTGGTGTCTAAATTGTAAGATAGTGTTTAAGTTTATTTACAGATGCTCCCTTGGTAACTAAAGACCTAAATAAGAAATGTAGAGGTTGTCAACCTAAATCTACTGACGCTTTAAAGTAACACCAAATTCTTGAGGCATGTCTTCGCTCCGCTATGTCTTCGTTGCACTTACTTTTATGTTTATGGTTTAGTTTTTGTTAGAGCATTGGTCAGTTGAACCCACTAAGCGTTAGTATGACAAGTTAAGTTGTCATAATTTCGATGTCAAAACTCATTCACTTGAACATGCGTACTAAAGTTAGGTTAAACTTTAGATGTATAAGATGGTTGGTATGATCTAGAAGATTAACTGAAGATTTGAAGATTATTTGAAGAACGACGTATTATTGTCACTCATACAAAGGTTAATCATCTAGACAACACGATTCCAACTTATATTTGCTCTGAGCTGAAAAGATATTATTAACTTAATTGTTTGCTGATATTAGTAATCCTCTTGATTACTTTTTGATCAAAGTGTAGTTGTACTGAAAAGTTTTATATAGAAGTTGTATGACCATAACACTTGAAGTCTTCATCCTATACTTCATAGTGTTTGTTGAAGCTTATACAATGTTTCTCGGAATTTTGTATTTTACCAATAATTGTGTGTTATGAACTATATTTATGTATTCATACGTGTATCATATGTTCATGAATGGTGTGTAAAGCTTTATTCTCTAATAAACTTCATAGAATTCTGAATGTCTGTGCTGAACAATAAACAAGGATTTTTATTTGAGTTATCATGTTTTCATTTAAGATAGGTTTATTTTTCTATTTTCCCAACCGAACTTGAGGTTCGGTTAGATTTTTTTTATGTTCTAGCCGAACCTAGTGTGTTGTAAATAAACATAAAAAATATGTTTTTTAAAAGGTAAAATAAAATAAGGGCAGTTTTAATTAATAAATATATAGATAAGGGGTTCTAAATTTTACTTAAAAAAAAAACTTTTGTCCATCATTGTCAACATATTTTATATGGATAAGGTGTATTTGGTATTAATTTCTGGATGAGATTGTTCTTCTTTGGATTCTCAGAAGATCTACTCGCATCAACAAACATCTGGAGAAACATCCTAAATACAAGAAAGTCATTCGTCTCTCCTTCAAGATAATTACTATTGCAAGCTTTTCTTTCTTATATCTAATTACTTTTTTTAAATTTTGTTTTCAATTATTTTGGCGGGAAAGCTTTGTGGGGATTCTTAATCTTATCCGTCCATAAACAAGCTTATGAAGGGTCATGATTTGTCAAAATGGTGATCCATATGAATTCCATTTCACAAATCCCAAAACAAATACCCCTCTGCTACTCTCCATGGCTATAAGTAGCCACCAAAAATCTAAATTTCTCACTACCCAAGAAATTCTCTCCCTCTCTAAGAAAAGTAACCCCACTCAAAATAATTCCATCATGAGGAATCTCATGCATGGGTTGATTTTTTTTATCATTCTTCTTCCCCGTTACCTTTTTCTCAGCTAGATCCCTGATCACTAATGGTTGTATTTTACATTTTTCTCTGGTTGTTCTACACCATCATAACTCTTACCTCCATTAAGGTAATTCCTATAAAACCAACTTTGTTAGGGCTAGAAACATCGTTTTCTTTAGACAGGTTCTGAAAGATTATGTTGTGGTGGTCTTCGCTAAGGGGCTGGTCGAGTTGCTGAGTGATATTGAGGAGCTAAGCAGTGATACATTGATCCTATGTTGCCTTGGAACTGTTCAATTCTTCATGATGTCCTTGTTCTACAACAAGGATGTAACAGGCCTCGTTGATGGAGCATCAGTGGGCTATCTAATTGTGGGTATCAAGAACTACATCGAGAGGCAGGAAGATAACAAGAAAACTAAGCAGATACACGTGGTGCTTCCTTTTATCGTCTTCATCATCGGATTTGCAACTGTTGTAAGGTTTCCTTTCTTTATCTAATTAGTAATTTTTAATTTATCACTCCAATCATTTGTTTGTTCATATGTTAATAACATCTGCTTTTGTTTTTTTTAATTGCAGATCCGACTATACTTCACTGCACGAGCTGCAGCTGCACGACAACCCCAACAACCACAAGACGGCCATCCCCTCCTTCCCATTATAAACCCAGCTTGAAAGGAAGCATACGATGTGGCTTGGGAGACTGCAAATGCTTCCATCACATGCGGATGCGGTGGCTTGTTCATCAGAATCACCTTTTAATTATGTTTTTTCTCTTAACAACCGCATCAGAATTAGTAATTTTTTTTTGTGTGTGAAAAAGCATTCATATATAAAGAGAACAACAACCAGATTACAAACAGATAGGGGAGGTAATAGCATTGGTTGTATCCTTTATAGAAGTTGTTGCTTCTATATGAGATGCCTCCAAGGTAACCAAGTTCCTATCAAGATTAATATAGGAATTAAAGGGCAAAGACTTAAGTTTAAAAACATGAAATGCGAAATGTAAATAGGCATATATAGTAACTGGATAAGGGGGACTAAAAACAAGATAACAGTGGTTGTATCTGGCTGCTTAAACCCTTAATTGTGTTTCTCTGCCACGGTTGTGGTTATCACCATTACCTCTTTTGCGACATCAAAATTTAATAAAGATAAGACTGGATTTACTAAGGGATGTTTTGAAGGTTTTCTTGTACTGATCTTCACAGTAATTTTCTCCAAGCGACATATTATGAAGAAGGTAAAGGTTTCATGGCTTCTAAAGGAGTCCACATCGCTTCAAGTATTATTCGCACTCTATTCACTTAGCTAATGGTGTTCCCTAAAGACAGATCAAATGTAAAGAAGATTATTTCTGAAGCTGCTGGTAGGGTTTTAGGTGATATTTCATTATCATAAGTTATCATCTGAAGTTCTGAAGGAGTTGTATTGTTTGGGGATGCATATTAAGTGAGGGTTTTGTATTTTGTTGCTTGTTTGGTTTTATATTTTGTTGTTAAGCTAGTCTTTCTAATAAGAGACTACTGAAAATATATGTTAATGGATGTTCATATATTCATGTAGTCTCTATTTTCTCTTTATATATCTTATCATCCAGATTCAAATGATTGTCTTTTTTTTTTTTTTTTTTTTTTTTACCAACAATACCACAGTCGTCAATAACTAAGTGATCATGTAAGAAAAACATGCAATTATCCCAAACAGACTGACTAAGGTCCAAGATGGTCGTCTAGAAGTGACCACTATATCCCAATCTGGTCGTTTATAATAATCCGACCAGTTCTTCGAAATTCGAAAAACATCAAACAACTAAAGATCACTTGCTAACCCACAATCCTAGTTCTAAAAAAATATTATCAGTATAACTAACATAATTTTGTTGGGTCCTTTGTTGATGTAAGATTAAGATATATTGTTCTCGATATTATTGTTGAAGTACAAAGTTGTGTTTACCGTTCTTCTTTTTTGCCTAGATATTCTTATAGATGATGTAATTGTCAAATGGAAAATGCCATTCTTTGAGCCTCTATATATATATAAAATCCTTCGTTTTGTCATTTTCGAGCTTGGGTCTTTGGGTTTCCTTTCACTTGTTTTATGTTTCTTTGGTATGGATTTATCCATTTTTAATATAACCATACCTTCACTGAGGAGGAAAAAAACATCTAAACCAACACTCGTAGAAAATGGACCCGCCACCCTTGAATTTACAGGGGGGCATCTTCAACGAGATTCATCTGTGTCTCATCGGTTTTTGTAGATTCTAAAGGCTCAATACGTTTTGATTTTTTGTTAAATTTGACTTTTTTGGTGGTGGAATTAGAAAAATATAAAACCATTGCTTTTAATATTGTAAGCAAATTTAACAACACCCCACCAGCTATTTGGTTCTTTGTAACAAATCCATCCTCAACAAAAGTTGGAATACTGAACAACTAGCTCACTGATTTGATAAACCACCTTAGGACGAGTAAGATCTGAACTAGACTATAAACACTATCCAAAACATAAAGAAGAAAAATAACTTATGTTAATTTACTTGCATGCCATCCGCTAATTGTAAAAATCAGTAAAAAAAATATTAAAGTGTTATCCTTTCTTTGTTTCGGTAATACACTTCAAAACGTAAGAACAATTATTTCTAATCACAGGTTTTTCGACTTTGAAAGTTATCAAAAATTAGGATCCCTTTACTTTCAATCTAATGAAGAGACACTATGCCGCGATCTTTTGGGTCATTTGGTCAGAGTGTAACACTAGAATTTTTTCTGTAAAGAAAGGAAAAAGTGCAAGATTTTATTATTGAAGTACAAAGTTTTGTTCACCACTGGGCATCCTCTTCTCTGTCTATGGTAGGAATTCTTATAGATGGTGTAACTGTCAAATGGAAGGAGTTATTCTTTGAGCCTCTATAAAAATTATTCCTTCGTTTTCCTATTTTTGAGCTTGGGTTTTTGGGTTTCCTGTCACTTGTTTTATGTTTCTTTGGGCGGTCTCCTTTAAATATCTCAGGCTTTATCCATTTTTAAATATAATTATATGTTCACTGAGAAAAAAACATATATCGAAGAAGTAAGCTTTTGAAGCATAATCTCTTTCCAAAGAGAGTTTTTCTCTTTGGTACAATTAAGTCCTCAAATGACGTAATTAAATTCAAGGTTTGTACTGCCTTAATTTGACCAAGAACACACTATTTTAGGTTTCTGATGATACCAGAGAAACATGACTGCGGAAAAGAAACATAAGAAATATTACAGTTTCATGTATCTTTTCATGGCTGGAATCAACCAAGCATTGGCAAAATGATATTTCATCTCCAAGAAACATGAAATGTGTCACTTTTTTTTTGAAAGATAAAAGATGTATTAAAAATTGCAGCTCAAAGAGATAAGTACAAATACTACTGAATACATCCAAAGGACAACTGACTCTTACACTAATGACATTAACATCGATCGTTAGACTTACGGAATTCAACAACGGTCACTCTAACAAAGGTGTCTGTTGTTGCCTTTCAAATTTCAAACATAAGTTCAATTTCCAAGTCACACATGCATGAATTTCACATATGTGCACGTGAATGTCCACAAAATAATCCACACAAAAGTACAAAACTGACCCAGCAAGGCCCATTAATATAAACGATTAACATGGGCCATGGCTAACCAAAATGAAGTTGCCAACTTGGGCCCAACAACAAACACAACAACATCAGCAACATGACAACTTTCAAGTTGCCACCAGCCATTTCCACACCGGCTTACTTTTCTTTCTTCCGCCGATAATTGGCGTTGGCAAATATTCCGGCCAAGATTTCGGTTGACCAGGTCAAACGATTTTGACTTGGGGCATCCTCTCTAGGCCATTTCCAACGATATATTGTTCAAGAAAATTCAGTGGTGGAGCCAGAAAGTTTTGGCTGTAAAGTAATAGTTAGAGACTCACATACCTTAATAATTAATTATTGATACTCCTTCGTCGGGGAGATACAAAGAAACTCAAGGAAAATAACTAAACAGATGCGAGTTCTTAGCTCTTTTCACTTTCTCACTACACTAATCCAAAAAAGGATACGAGAGTGGAAAGCTCTCCAATTATCTCTTGATCTTTTCGTTTCTCCGGCTCTCTTACTCGGGTTCTAGGTTGGGTGTCGGCATATTTCGGTGAGTAATATCTGTTATTCTTTTTGGATGTTTGGAAAATGATTTGATTGGTTGACACAGATCAAAAGAAGTAAAGGCCATCAAGCCTTTGGAATGGCTCTCCAGAATGGGAAATCCTTTCAGGTTGAGTGGAAATCCTTCGATGTGAACAAGATTTCTCTAGGGAACAAAGAAGGATTGAAGATACAAGAAAAAGGCAGAGGAAACTCAATCTTCTGGGTGATTATGTCAATTGAAATGGGGGTTTGGCTTCAGGATTCTATGAACAGAATTGTAGATATCCGGAGGAGAAAGAATGAAACAAGGTGGAGCAACAGAGAGGGGGATTTTTTCATTCATCTTGAAATCAAATCGAATGCTAACGGTGAATTCTTACAATTAAAGAGATTCGAGAGGAGAAAAATAAAAAACAACCTAATCTGCATACCTATTGCATAGGTTGGTGGAACTTTGGTAGTTGTTTGGATTTAATAATTGGTACCCCTAAAAAAAGTCCAACCAACTCCCAAGAAATCTGATTTTCAGCAGGTACAAACCATTAATCATTCGGGGTTGGAGAGAGATGATATAAAAATCACTGTCAACATTAATGGTCATCTTAAATGGGGTGGTGTTGCTAAAGCGGTGGCTCTCAAATTGGGATGGAATCGGTACCTTAAATTCACTGTCATCAATAAGTCTCAGGCAATTTTCTCACCTAACAACGATGAGGAATGGAATTCCTCTTGGAAACCTCTCAAATGGTCTGAGCAAGGTATTGATTTTGAAGCCAGAAGGTGGGATGGAGTTAATGAGTACACACCCATAGATGCTCTCACCAACTGTAAAAAAAGGGATAAAAATCAAGGGTCTTCCTCTAATTCACTGGTCGAAGAAGCATTTCAGGATGTCAGAAAAAGTTTGGGAGGTTTGGCATAAATTGCCAAAGATACATTATTTAGGAACCCTAATTGTTGCAGAGTTGCGATTAAAGGTGATGTCTTCAAAATCCCTCTTGCCATGGAAATAGAAATCTACGGCATTATGCTGCGTTATCCTTCGAATGGGATCAATTTTTCTTGTCGGGAAGGTCGCCGGCATTATCGGAATACCAGAGGTGGATGGAAGTTTTGGATGGTGGGGCCAAGAAAGTCGTTTCGGGGGTAGCAGAGTCAAATCACACTCAAAACAGATTTCAGATTTTAAATTCAAATTTGAATATGATGTCAGAAGGGATAGAGAAAGGTAGCAGTTCTCACGTGACTATGGAGGGGGGTATGCTGGGAGGGGCGGAAATATCCAATAACAATAGCAAAATCATGGGCCTAAAGATTTTGGATAACCATACCATTCCTAACCTCTATGGGGTAAGTTCAAATCCAAGAGAGAAAGCAATGCACTTAAATCAGTTGCAATTGAAACTCCAGTGCTTGAAGAGGGCGAAATAGGCAGAGATGACGAGATTATAATACCTCTGCAAATTGTGGAGATTAATGATTCAGGTAATACAGTACTCCCTATTGTTCCCTTTATGAAAACCTCGAACATTC
>JAJJMA010126920.1:0-12302 GCA_023529015.1 Papaver nudicaule | reverse complement strand
GAGCCAAAACGAAAAGTTGGTAGTATTTCGGTACCCCTCCTTTTTCACTAACTTCGTTACTTATAAAACTATATTAACTTTAAACAAGTTCATACTAAGTTAAGCCAGTTGGTAGAAATACAAAGGCATAGATCCAAAAAAAAATTATCCACCTCTAGAAAAATAGCAATATTTCTGGAAAAGTCACTACACCAAAAAACCCATTTTGAAATAGACATCAAGTGTAATTAGAAGAAAAGAAAGCATAATGAATCTTTATTGCCGCCTACTTAAAATGAATATGTAAGCATATCCATTTAGATGGAACGAATTTTAAGGTCGGATGAATTTTTCTTGTAATGGACTTATGCAAATATCTAAGCATATCCTTTGACAAAGAACGAATTCTAGGTCTGGTGACTCTGTGTGAGAATCGACTTATGACAATCTCTATGTGTACTTTTGATACATTTTGCATCGGTAAAATGGTATGAAATAAAATAAAAAAAAAGCGTTCGTATGTTAAATACACGAACAAAAAGTACAAAAGTTCAAAGTTAGGCTCCATTTGTCCCTCTTAGAGATGGACAAAATGAAAGTTTAATAATAACAATAATACTACAATAAAATGGTAGTGACAAAACAAACATCCGATCATTATGATTGACTTCCAGATTAAAACATTAGCTAAAAAGGAGAAAACGAAAGATATACACTGAACAAAAGATGTTATAAACAAACTAAGTCAAGAACCAAATTCACAGTAAAAGAAATTTGATCTAGCTGATACATACAAGAGTTAAATCTAACAACACTTAATAACAACGAATTAAAGTTTTAAGTGATGATCTTACTATAAAAACGTCTAATCTTATTTCAGCATTTTGTAAAAAAATTAAAGATAAATATAGCTTTGTTTTCCAAGAAACTCAAGAAATATGATCTTCAAATCTATCAATTGAACTTGATAACAACATCAACTCCTCAAACTATAACAACATTATTACGATTATCAAACAAAGAATGAAACCTAGAAACTCATCAACAGTGAGGAAAATCAACTAATAAAATAATCAATATTTTCAATCCATTTTAATGTAACCATGATTAAAAAAAACAATACCATCTTAGAGAATAGAAATCCATGGATGTTGTCCTTGGAGTTTTGAAGAATGCTTTAGGAAAAGAATCAAGACCGTAATTTGCTTTGATTGAAAGAGTTAGGGTTTAGTTTGACTTAGGAATGTGAGAAACAATAGAATAGGAATCACAATTTGTATGGGTTTTAAGAAGAGTTAGAGTTTATTTTGATGTTGATTTTAGGGAAGAAATATGATTTAAGTTTGATAAGAATGAATTAAGATTTGTTTGGTTTTCTATTTTAACGTGAACATTTTGGGTTTTGAATAATAAATGCACGGGCAATATTTATAAGAAGCTAAAAAGAATATTTATATATCAACTGCCAACTTGTATGAGGCATCTTACATACATTCCGGTTATCAACGCATTTTCTAGCCATTTAGACTTCGAAAGTGTGTACGAGACCAAAACCTGCCCCAAATACTTTAGGATTATAACAAAGTTATCATCATCCATTGAAAACTGTACAACCTCATTGTTTTGAATAACAGATGCCGAAAAAGAAATCGTTAATAATAATTTTACTTGACTATTATCTTCAAATTAGAGTTAACTCCTAAATTCCAAAGCATAAAGTAATCAAATTGCAAGCCTAGGAAAAGTTGTTCAAAGCATCTCGAGCAAAGTTGAGAAAAAGGTAATCGCGAAGCGAATCATTTTTCATTTTTGAATATCAAATCGTGTATTGAACCGTGACCAGATTCATTGTTATTTTTTATATCCGTAGAAATGAAAGTTTTTTAAATGTAAATATAAAAATAAAATGTGATGCATAAGAGTCATGTAGTTCATACTACCAGAATTAGTTATAAAATGTTTGAAGATAATTGTCAAAATTACTGAGGTATCTCAGTTGTTTACGTACACGTGGATAGGTCTCAAGATTGACCGATAAAATTAGTCAAAAATTCGATATAATTCTGGGGGGGGGGGGGGGGGGGTTAAGCTATTTGTACATCTTGTTATCTCATTAACAGAGTTTACTTAAGGTTTCGTACCTTGAACACTCCATATGAAATTTGGTATGAAAAGAAACCTAATTTTGGGTATTTTCGCGTGTTTGGAAGTAAAAGTTATATACTTAAAGACAACGAGCAAACATGTAAATTTGATTCAAAAAGCGATGAAGGCATATTCTTGGGAAACGCCTCTGACAGCAGAGGATTTAGAGTATTCAATACTCACACCTAAGTAATTATGGAATCAACAAATGTTGTAATTGATGATGTCACTGATTTTAGACGAACAAATACATCGATCGCTATTGAACCACCACCATCACGGCTACCAGCCTGCCACCACTCACACTTAAATCACCCCAGGAATCATGATCATCCCAATGACACAACTATCTAATTGTTCCTTGTTTTTGAGGTCGCATCACTAGAATCCTGAGATCCTCGTATTCCCTCTAGGATTCATGGATGGTAAGCCTGTTGCCATCTTCATCACCATTAGAACCTAGATATATAGATGCCAAGCGTGGTTGTAAAGTCACCATTAAGAGCAGGAATATGTTTTTGCGAAACAAGCAAATCCCAAGCAAATACTCTAACATCTAGCGCCAGTGATTGTTGCGTGAGATTCTCCTAGTTCAGCTAATGATAACTTTACTAGTTTACATACAACAAGAGTGGACAATGACAAGTAGAGAGATTATTCCATTACAAAAGAAATTAAAAAAAAAAGTTGCTTATTAAAATCGGCTCTTGGCCGTGGATGGCCTCCCAATGAATTCCCTAGCATAGGTATTTATACCTGAAGAAATCCTAGCAAAAGAAATCTCTCAAAATCTCTATTTAAATACAAAAATCTTATTATTAATTGGTAAGGAAAAGAGATCTTGCTCCGGTGCTTCGCGAAGTGGCTTAATAGAGTAGTCCTTTAAAGATCAACGGTCCACAGTAGTAGCAGGTCACGTGTCAGCATCTATAGTAGCAATATAGATGTTTCATGGTGTACCAAATAAATAACTAAGCTGCTGCGTGTCGAAATGATAGAGGAGTCAATAAAATCACGTGAACTATTTTCTTCTTCAACAGCTTTCCTCCACCCGCCGACAACTGCAACTTGTGGGACCCGCCAGTCTCCCCTCGCCAACACGTGCTCTGCCTTTCTCTCTTTTGCTGCGCGTCAGCTTTTCTTCTTTCTTCTTACTTGTTCGATAGTCAGAGAGGTGTTTTTAGACACCTATCAACAGGGTTGTGAATCGTACGAGTCGATTCATAAATCTAACTAATCGAGCTGAGTCGCGCCCCTGAATCTTCGAAAAAATATGCAAGGGGGGAGAATCGAACCCTGAACCTTAAGGTTGATTGATAAGCTACGAACCACTGCGCCATACGTTTGCTGGTGATAAGATGCTGTTAATTTTATATTTATACGATACCAGCATGAGTTTTATTTAAATAATAACTTCCACTAATTGAAATTGTTGCAACCTAATATCTTATGAACGCATTCACGACAATAATATAGGAAATAAATATGATATTTATAGGTACATATACGTTTCAAAAATCAACCATGAATCTACGATTCACGTTTCAATATACGATTCGATTCTCAAAAATGAAAAACGATTCGTTCTGCGATTCACGATTTCACAACCTTGCCTATCAGGAATCTACACCCTCTTCTCAAACCAAGAAGGCTGCGTGAAATAGATAGACAACAACCTTACAAAAAGACCACTATGATAGCAGAAGCAGAAGTATAAGAGATACCTGAGATAGAACAAGCAGATCCTAAACTTGTATTAATGCTAGGTTGTGCTGATAAATAAGAAGTGGATCTAGAAGAAGAACTGTTTCATGTGAAGATTCAAGTGAAATAACGCGTAGTTGATGTCATAATCGACCCTCGTAGTCAGAAGAACTTAATTTCGGAGAAGTTAGTTAAACAAATGGGGCTTGCGACCACTATCCACCCTAAACCCTATCCATTGGGTTGGATACAGAAAGATACTGAGTTGCAAGTAACAACTTAGTGTAAATTCAAGTTTGCCATCACTGAGAAATACATCGATGAGGTAGTATGTGATGTAGTGCCATTAGATGTGGCTCAAGTAATTCTTGGAAATCCCTATTTGTGGAAACGTGATACTATTCTCTATCACAAGGAAAGAACATATCGATTTAAGAATGATGGGAAAGTATATCACATACAAGCAACCAAGAGTTCTTTACCCATGAAAATAGTAACCACAAATCAAGTGAAAAGATTGATTAATGCTTGTGGTAAGTTTGCCTTATTACTTATCAGACCAGTTGTAGAAGAAGCTAAGAGAATCACTTTACATGCTTCACTTTCATTAGCTAAAGAAAGTGACATAGACACTATTAAGAAGAAGTTCGCAGCCTTGTGTTCAAGGAGGAAACAATTATTCCACCAAAGCGAGAAGTTGAACATGAGATTACTCTTATTGGGGATGGTTCTCTACCTAACTTGAGTTTATATAGAACCTCTATACTAGAGTCTGAGGAGATTAAGAAGCAAGTGCAAAGTCTATTAGAGCAAGGAGACATAGTACCAAGTTCTTCTCCCTGTGGTTCTCCAGTACTGCTAGTACCCAAGAAAGATGGGGGCTGGAGAATGTGCGTAGACTATCGAGCTCTCAACAAGATAACAGTGAAGAACATATATCCATTACCTAGGATTGATGATCTACTTGACCGCTAGGAGATGCCATGTTCTTCACTAAGTTAGACCTTAAGTCTGGATATCATCAAGTCTGAATCAAAGAAGAAGATATGTGGACAACATTCAAGACGTGCCAAGGTGTGTTTGAATGGCTAGTAATGTCATTTGGTTTATGCAATGCCCCGACAACTTTTATGCGTTTGATGAATGAGATATTACGTTCATTTATATCGATGATTTTGTCTCGTCTACTAAGGTGATATCCTGATATTCAGTAAGACGTGGGAAGATCATTTGAACCATATCACCAGGGTGATGACAGGTCTGCAAGACAATTCATTACGTCTGAATGGTAAGAAATGTGAAATAGGAAGAAAAAAGCTTATCTTCCTTAGGTTGTAATTGGAGAAGGGAGAATCAAGGTGGATCCAGGAAAGGTTGCAGCCATAACCTCATGACCAACACCTAAGAATACCACTAAGGTAAGAAGTTTCTTAGGAGCTTGTCAGTATCTACGTAAATTCATACGGCATTTTTCGCAGATTGCAGCTCCTCCGCATGAACTAACCAGAGTTAGTAGAGTATTTGAGTGGGAAGCTAAGCATGAATCCACTTTTCAACTACTGAAAAAGAAGATAACAGAGGCACCTGTATTAGCTTTGCCCAACTTACAAAGACCTTTTGAAGTTGAAACAGATGCCTCTAATTATGCTTTAGGAACAATGTTATTCTAAGATGGGAATCCTATAGCGTATCACTCTGAGATGTTCACATGATCAGTAATGAACTACCCCACATATGACAAAGAGCTGTACGCAATGCGTCAAACTTTGAAGCATTGGAGGCCATACCTTTTGGGGAAACAAGTGGTGGTACACAAAGATCACAAACTCTTGCAGTATCAGACTCAGTCTAATATACAGCAAGCTCGACATATGAAGTGGTCGCCATACTTGGAGCAATTCAACATCAACATTAAGTACAAGCAAGGGGTAACTAACAAACTGGCAGAGATGTTATCTAGACCACCCACTAATTTAGCTCTATTAGTGGCAATGCATACTCAGCCTATACTCCTTAGTGAATATGCTCATCTGTATGAGAAGGATGAAGATTTTCAAGAAGAATACAAGAAGATAGTTCAGGGCCATGTGAGTGAATTTCTACTCAAGGATGGTTTAATGTACAAAGGTGTTGTTTTATGTATTCCTCAAGAAGAAGATAGACTACATTGGATCACAGAAGCACATACATCTCAGGTTGCAGGGCACTTTGGGAGAGAGAAGACATTAATGAATCTTAAGAGGTATATGTATTGGCCAAAGGATGCATAATGATGTAGCACAATACATTAGAGGATGTATCTTATGCAATACTTCAAAGCCATCCAATAAAAAGAGAGGGATGTATCTACCATTACCAGTACCCACTAAGCCATGGGAGAGTAATTCTATGGACTTATTGGGGGGATTTCCAAAATCTAAGTTAGGCAACGATTACTTGTTTGTTGTGGTGGATCGATTCAGTAAGATGATTAATTTGATGCCCTGTAAGAAGACCATTACAGGAGAGGGCGCTGCTAAATTATTCTTCAAACATGTATGGAAACATTTTGGCTTACCAATCTCCATCATATCCGACATAGATAGCCAATTTTTAGGTCAGTTTTGGACTATGGTATGGGGGATGACGGACACTAAGCTCAAACACAATACAAATTTTCATCCACATATGGATGGACAAACTGAGGTGGTGAATAGAACCTTGGTTCATCTTCTGAGAGGGTACAATTCCAAGCACCCTAAGACATGGGATGATAGTCTCCCTTATATCCAATTTGTTTTTAATCGAGCGTAGAATGGGTCAACAAAGAAGTCTCCTTTTGAAGTTTGTTTGGGCTATTTACCTCAAAGTCCTTTTGATATGATGCTCTCCACCAATATGACAGGAGACATGGAAGAAGAAGAAGATAGTAGAGCTCAAAAGTTCATTGAAAAGATTAACAAAATACATACTTTAGTTGAAGCACAATTGCAGAAAACTCAAGCTCAGTACAAGGCTAAGCATGATAAGAATTATATGCCATGTAACTTCTCTGTTGGCGATATGGTATGGCTGAAGATCAGCAAAGAACGACAAAAAGGGGAAGCAAAGAAGTTGAAACCTATACGCTATAGACCGTTCAAGATAGTAAAACAGTTTGGAGATAATGCTTTTCAACTAGATTTACCTCATTACATGAAAATGTATTCTGTCATCAATGCAGAGTACTTGAAGTTGTTTGAATCTCCAATGTTGAATGAAGATGTTCAAGAAGTGAGTCTTCCATCTGTGGAAGAACTGAGCATGGAACGAGAAGAAGTTCTCATAGAAGATTACATTATTGAGACTAAATTAACACTAACTAGACGTGGTGATCGAGTGATATATCGTATAGGTCGAACAGGGCAAGTACCTAGCAAAGCTAAGTGGTTCAACAGAGAACAAGGTGAGACAGTGTTCCGACACTTACAATTTTGAAGCTTACAGGAGTTTACAGCTTCCTAAAATGGGGAGCCATGATACAGAAGTATGAAGAGAAGAAGCCCATGAACCCAATGGGGTTAGCCGAGCTACATCTGTGGCTTAGATCAGTATCTAGAAGATACTAGAAGATGTGTAAATTAGGAAACTCTGTTGCAACACTTCCAAACTGAAGCAAACTGATTTACTACACAAAATTTGAATCCACATTACATGACTTATCATATGCATATTTTACTGTGCGGAATACAAATATTTTTCTCCATGTAAACAAACACAAGACAAGCTCTTGTATAGTCTATAAACCCTCAGAACCAAAAGAAAGAAGAACCATTCCAATTGTTCATTTTCGATCTGTTTTCCAGGAAAAAATCAAACCCCAATTCTCCTTCAAACCCTAGAAAAAGAAATTGTGACCCGATTTACATTCTGTTCTGTTACTATCACAACTAGTCCTTTGTTGATACAAAATCGATCAGTGATACCTAGAGTTTGAACTGATGGAAGGATTTGAACGACAAAACAAAAGAGAAAACAAACACAATAACGAATACTTAGCTTAATCTTCTTCTTTATTATTTCTCAGACTTCTCTCACGTCTGGCTTACCCTCTCTATCTCACAACTGTCTTTATATATAGGGAGTTGTAGCATGCTTCTTTGAAATGGATAATGATGAGCTTGCAGGGTGTGAAGTCAAATCATATATTTGTATTGATTGAAACATCTATTGGCTCCAGAGTCCAAACTATGCAGAAGTAGGAAGCAATTCAGGGAGGCGGAAATGGCCTAACCCAAATACTGAGTCATTGCCCTGCATCATCTTTCTCCGGTGAATAGAGTTTGGGATTACTACCAGTAGCCAGTAAGATGTACTTACAGCACCAGTACCTTTTTTTTTTTTTATCGAACGTGAAGTTTTATTAGAGAAGGAGAATGTACAGGATTAACTCTACCAGCGGTAGAGAGAAATACAAACAAAATATCTTCCCAAACTGTGATCTAAACTCTGTGATCTAATGCCATTATTGTTGTAGTGAGAAAGCTATATTACATGAAGAGATCTTCCCAATTGTTTAGCATAGAACTAATGAAATTCATGTGCACCCTATGCCCTGCTGCAGCTGCCCAAGTGAGAACCAAACTTCTAGCTTCAATACTTAGGTCCCCATCTGTTTTGAAGTAGTATTTCTCATCAAAAATGCGATTGTTTCGTTCCCTCCATACAATGTTTATGACTGCCGCGGGTATTAGACTCCATATGTAATTTCCTGCACTTGTGAAGCAAATGTGGTGCCATGCATGTATGAGCTAATGTTCGCATAGTATCAGGAGTAACCCATGCCCACACCGTGCTAGGAAGGATGTCAGACCATATTCTATGTGCCACTTTACAATGTATGAACAGATGGTCCTGAGTTTCAGTTTCATTTCCTCAAAGAATACATGGATTATCCACATGATTCATACATTTTCTTTGTAACATGTGAACTCTGTTAAGCTTGTTGTGTACTGCACACCATAAAAGGAATGAAATGTTTGGTGGTACTGCTGGTTTCTTCCAGATGAAAAGGTATGGAAAATCATCAACGCCTTCCGACTCAATCAACTTGGAGTATAGGCTTTTAACTGTAAATATACCCGACGAGTGAAAACCATCTACGTGTGTCCTGCATAGAATTTAAGACTGGTGGGCTATCTCCAATACGCAATAGAAGTTCAGCAAGATCATCTACTTCCCGAGCTCGAAGAACTCTTTTAAAATCAAAACACCAACTGCTGTCCGTTGTTACCATGTCTGAAATCTTTGTGTTTTTAACCTTAGTTAGCTTATACAGTGAAGGAAAAGATTCAGCAAGAGTTGTACCTTGGTTCCAATAGTCATTCCAGAAACAAATGCGACTTCCTGAATGTACATTAAGATTACAGTTCTTTCTTACTAACTCTGCAGCATCGGCTATGGCTCTCCAACATAAGACACGGTAAGTTTCAGTTGTTTTTTGAGGAGTCCACCAAGAGTAATCACTACCATATTTGTCCATAATTATATTACACCACAACTTATTCTTATCGATACCATATCTCCAACACCATCTAGCTAACATTGCTTGATTCATAGCTTTAAGATTACAAACCCCTAGACCTCCCTTTTCTTTTGAAGCTAAGACCAATTCCCATCTATCCAAATGAGAAGTACTTGAACCATTGCCTGATTCCCATAAAAATCCTCATTTTCTTTTCTAGGATGTTTATAACAGAAGAGGGAGCTCTAAACAGGGAGAAATATTACATGGGTAGAGAGGTTAATACACATTTCAAGAGGGCAAGCTTACCACCTTTTGTGAGTGTGATTTGCCTCCATATAGAAAGCTTTGCATCGAACCTCTCAATGATAGGATTCCAAATCTCTTTGGAGTTTGATTTGGCACCTAGAGGCATACCTAGGTATTTGAATGGAAAACTGTCCATAGCACAACCAAACTCCTCAGCCCATGTCGGTAACTCGAGAATGTCTCCAATTGCAATGAGCCGAGTCTTTGAAGTATTGACCTTCAACCCTGCAATGAACTCAAAACAATGAAGAGCAAATAACAAGTTATGAAGCTCATCTTTTTTGTTATCCACAAAGAAGATTGTATCATCTACGTAGTGTAAATGATTCACCACTAGACTAGTTGGCGAAACACTTAAACCAGAGAATAAGCTCAAATCAGCTGCCCTCTCCATGTATTTTGAGAATCCCTCCATAGCAATGTTAAATAACAAAGGTGATATAGGACATTCTTGTCTTACCCCCCTTGAGCTACCAAAATGTCCAAAAGAAATTGATATAAGTACAGAAAAAGATGAAGTTGAATAACAATATCTCAACAACTTACGCCATTTGCAACTGAATCCCATTTTGGTGAGAACAAACTCCAAGTACTTCCAATTCACTCTATCAAAAGCCTTCTCTAGGTCAATTTTGCATACAACACCTGCATTACCTGACCTCAGTCTTGAGTCCACCAAGTCATTAGCAATCAAAGTGCCATCAATAATCTGTCTTCCCTCTATGTATGCACACTGTACATGAGAAATAAGCTTATCCATCACCAACTTAAGCCTCGTTACCAAGACTTTTGCAATGATTTTATAAATACTCGTAAGAAGACAAATAGGTCTCCAGTCTTTGACAGTCTCAATGTGATCTTTTTTAGGAACCAAAGTGATGAATGTTGAATTATGCTTGACATCAATGATACCTGTAGAACAAAATTCAGCCACAGTGTTCAAAATATCAGTTTTTATGAAACTCCAACATTTCAAAAAGAACATAATAGGAAAAGCATCAGGTCCAGGGGCTTTGTCATTGCCCAAATCTCTAATTGCTTGTAACACCTCCTCTTCTGAAAAATCAGCATCAAGAATGTTGGATTCTACAACACTAATACTCTCAAAACTCAATCCCTTCAAGTTCAGGTCTAATAATCTCCTCTTCAGTGAACAAAGTGCTATAGAACTCCACAATATGCTCTTGTAGTTTTTTTTTCTATCATCCACCAACTCATCCCCAATATACAACTGCCTAATTCTGTTGTGCCTTCTCCTAGCAGAAACATTACTGATGAAAAAGTGAGTATTTCTGTCGCCCTCTTGCAGCCACTGAGTCCTAGATTAAATCTTCCATGAAATCTCCTCCATTTGTGTTATGCACCAGTACCTTTTGTCTACGTTGTGCTGCAGTGAAATCATGATAGTTGTCATACACTTGGTACAAGGGAAAGGAAAAACAAGAGTCTTTATTGAGTGATAGAGGCTTTTAGTATTTCTTGGTAACAATTTAGCAAACTCTCTTTCATTCCCTCGTCCATACACGACGAGAAGAAAAATATGAAGAAAAAGATGTTGATATTGGAAAAGAAACGAAGAAAGACGAGTTAAAAGACAGCATTGCGCGAAATCACCCTCCATATGTATGTGATAATTGATAATGTGCAAGTGAACCTCATAAAACACACAGTACGAGTCGACGGCTGCTGAAACTTCATCTTCTGGGAAGCCCCTACCCGGCAAGTGCTCTCACGTAGATATCCTGAGTTCTCCTGAGAGAACGAATGTAAATATCAAGTACCAAAATTACATATTGTAGCCAAAATCAACATCTCACAAAGTTACATACGGTAGCAAAAATCAAGATCATAAACTAAAAAAACCCTAAAGCTTTATCTAAAATGAATCACATCTTGAAAGAAATCATTACAATTCCACTACTTCAAAGGAAAACAGCAAGCTTAACACAACAGACAGCTACAAACCTAAAGATACGGTTTATCTAAAAACATTGTTTTCTTCAGCAAAATAGTCTAAAATGTTCAGACAGCTCCAAACATAGAAAGTCAGCCACAAGAACTGCCTTGTTACTACTAAGCCTGTGTTCTATAGCTTTAAAGCTTTTATATAAGAAAAGAGTTAAGTAGCAATAATGAACTAACTTAAAGGACATTCTGACTCCTGTGAGCGTTGTCAATCAGCCGCACTGAGTGCATATTGAAAGCACAGTATGCACACTAAAATGTGCATACAAGATTAGGTGACGAGGTCTTGTATGCACACTAAAATGTGCATACAAGATTGGGTGACGAGGTCTTGTCTTTCGTCCTAAAAGTAAAAGAGGAAATTAAACAATTGTCCCTCGTTTTGTTGGGCTTTCACAATTATCCTTCAGAGGATAAATCTGAAGTCTACCCCAACTTATTTTTATCGCGGTGAGAAGAATAGAATATTAACCAGTAACCACTACCATTTCGTTGTATCAAATTTATGTCTGTGACGATACAAAAAAGATTAACATATCGGGTGCGCAAGTATAACACGCACAAATTGAGAAATGGTCCGACTAATGTCCGTGACCGTGTGACGTAAATAGGTTATGATTTGGGCCCTAATTAGCGACAACTGGGCCTCAAATAGCAACCATCTAATGCGTTGATTTTGGCGCTGCATACTTTACTTTGGCGCTTCAAAGGGTGACAA
>JAJJMA010126903.1:0-21890 GCA_023529015.1 Papaver nudicaule | reverse complement strand
AGAAGATTGAGAATGGGTATTCAAGCTATGGACTTTCCTAGTTCCGGAACTTGCTTGAGCCCTACTCAAGGTTGCTTAAACTTTAAGCAAAGCCTGCCTTGGTGATCACTATAAATAGATGACCTTCTGCAAGATACAATCTCAATCCTCTACATATCTGTGTATCCTTGCATAAAGGTTGGCCGTCATCTCGAAGTCCTTTTAGGACTACGACTATTGAAATACTTCACTTGAAGATCGTGAAGCACAGGTCGGAAGTCAAATTTCATCTTGTATCTTGGGTCGATTGAACTCTTTCAATCTTATCACGACCAAGATTTGATAGAAACTTCGTGAGGTAGATCTTGTATCGTAAACCCTAGAAGTTCCCAACGCAAATTCACGAACTAGGTTTCATACTAAGTTCGTCACGCGTTTGGAGGTAAAGTTGTTTAGGCTAGATCAATAAGGCCTATTCAACATATCGATTTCCATTAACCTTGACTTTAAGTCTAAAGGAAATCACAATCGTATTCTCATTTAATTACTTGGATAATTTTAGGCGTCCTGTTAGAGGCAGGGTAGCGCTAGTCTTCACGAAGGGAAGTGGAGCAACACCTAGGCCTATAAAGGACGTCATCTAGGGGAATCAAGTACGTAGGCTACTGCGGGAGCCAAGAGACGTAGGAGCATATTGGTAGCTGAATTGCTTGTAGGGTGAATTCAGTCTCGATATAGTCAAGTCCGAAGTCTGAGAGTAGCCTAGCGTCTATATATCGTTCATACTAAGGGTGTTCACATCTGGACGAGGTCCCGGGGTTTTTCTGCTAGGTTTGCAGTTTCCTCGTTAACAAAATTCTGGTGTCTTGCATTACTTTTCCCCTCCGCATTATATTGTCTCTGATCTATATAATAGAAGTAAATGCAAGTTTGTTGATTCATAATCTTTGAGTGAATCCATCTCTATTGAGATCTACGAGAACTACGTTCTTGTTAGGGTTCGGTTCTCTGAACTATACTCAGGTTGTTGTTTGAATATTGATTTGTGAGATCGTTCAAACAACCATAACCAACTAGGTTCACGAAAACAAAAACTTGGTGGTGTATCTCGGTATCCCCGCTTTTTCAGTTTTTGTCACCTAAACTTGACAACTGACTTGAGATAGCAATATCAGTGGGTTCAACCGAGAAACGCTCTAACACTTGCTACTTGTAGGTTAAGAAACTAGTTGCTTTATTCCTAAGCAACCTATCTTATTGTGTGCTATAAATAGAGGGTTAGAGAACGAAAACCACAAGCATCAAGCATACGTGAAGTTTCACTGTGGAATTCATCGTAAAATCTTTCCACTTCGGTGTAAGCTTGTTATGGTATAGTCATCCTCTATTAGGTAGCATTTCCTATGTGGGATTTACCTAACGATTATAAAGACTTATCTTGAGAGTTTGGAAGCACAGGTAGGCGATAATGTACCTCTCTGGTTGTTATCAGATTAACCTATAACCTTGGTAACCTGATCACGTTCTTGTCTATTCTAAGGTCTTTCTCTTATGCAATAAGGTCATTCAAGAACTGATACGTTACACACAAAGTTGAAAGGAAACAACGCACGGCTGCACTCGGTGTTGTAAGACCTAGTTAGCTCCATTTGTATAAGTTTCTTAAGTGATTCTTTTTACAACTAAGGTAGAGACAAGTTGGGCGTAGTTTACCAGGTTTACTTGCCATCCCCTGCTTGTAAGTAGATTTCCGTATGACCTGGAGTAATCCGAAGGAAGTCACTTTTGGTATAATCTAGTATGACTACGGACGTGTTCGAAAACCCAAAACCTAGTTTAAGTCTTTCTCTGGTAAAGACTGTTCCGTTGTTCTCATGTCCGAGGGAATGACAACCAACGGGGGAGAGTTCTTTTGTGAACTTGTGCTTAATAGAAATATATCTTTAGGGGAGCGTGGTTGTGGAATATATAGGGAATATAATTGTTATCTGCTTATATCTTTTGTATTTCGTGACAGGTTGCTTGAGCTTATCATTATATATATATATATATATATATTGTGTAACTTGTCGAAATTTTGACCCGTGTGATTGCGATCATTCTTATATGTTGAATCGAGTTCTCTGAACTTAAGCATTTATCTCGTACCCAGATATTTTCGAGACCCTTTGTCAATTATTTTTGACAAAAAGGGGGAGAAATATTGATAGTTTGACTTCGGCCAGTGCTTGGTCTTTGACAAAGCAGTGTCATATGGGGAGAAAAATGTCTACGCATATATTGAAAAATGAATGAAAGCATGAACTAAGGGGGAGTAACACTTGATGTTACTAGCATTGTGGACTTTCGCGTTGTGCTGCAGGTGATAACAATACGTCGGAGAATGATAGACATCCGAACTTACATTCAGGGGGAGTAAGTGTATTGGTTATCAATATTTTTCAATAGTACATATATTGTTTGCAGACTGACATATTTTGCAGGTACTATTGGTGTGCTGTCAAGCTAAGTAGAAGAACTCCAAGCGTAGAACTTAGGTTTGAAATTTCTCGTTTATCTATGTAAAGAGTTTTTGTCACTAAAATTGACAAAGGGGGAGATTGTTAGAGCATGGCTCGGTCAACCTCACTAAGTGTTGGTATGTCAAGCTTAGTTGTCAACTTTAGTGATCAAAACTCGACCGCTAAACAACACACAATTAGGTGAAGTCACGTGAGAGAGTTAGCTTTAGGTTGTGGAAGATTTTGGTAGGATTTAGAATCACTGGTTGAAGAGTTGAAGAAAGACTGGAGATCAAACGAAGACATCCGGCTTCATCATTCAACTGGTTAGTGAATCTAAATAACGTGATTCCATTATCTTTTACACTTGTGCTACAAAAGACATAAACATAACTCTCAGCTTGACGTTATGACTTGATCACTTGTGATCAGTGTGTCTTATGATAACTCCGCTTTACAACTTGTGGTATTAGTGTTGTAGTTATGACGTCCCAATATTTCTTAGAGTTTTCTTTTCTTCTCCGTCTCTAAGTTAATATAAAGGTTTTTCCTAAAACCTTTTCGAGTCGGATATAGCAATGTGATGTTATCTCGGTAGTACCTACGAGATTTGATCCGTCACAGTATTGTGTCTCTTCTTACCTAGTCTGGCTCTGTCGGATTGATTGCATATATTTATATGATCCAATGTAAGAGAGATCGTGACTCACACTTATGTTGTGTAGACTCGAAATACTGTTGTTTCTGAGATTCGAATACGACGTCCTGATTTAGCTCTGAACACTGAAGTTCTGAATCATTCATTTGATTCTGTATATGAACATCTTGTCTGCCATATCTCACTTCTGGATTCCGAAACCATATTTGTGTATCTCAACTTATGAATTTTCAATGTTTGAACCTCAATGTAGGTTTTGATAAAACTTGACGTTGATTTCGAAACGATAATCTGGTTTTCGCATTCATAAGCTATTGGTCAGAAAATGTAAACATTGTGACCAATGAGATATAACAGATTCGAAACAATGTTTGTGTGGCTGACAGTGACTTCGGAATCGAGGCCAATGTGTCTTGACCATGTGAGATCTAAAAGGTCGAAAAGACCCTGGGGTTTCCTAAAGGTTTATGTGAACAATGAAATATATACCTGTGCGTCGAAGCTAAAAAACTGTGATGGTGAAACGGTTCTCGACCACATGGACTCTCAAGTTCAACACCAAACATTTGAATATAATTTAATATATGTTTCTTGTTTCGAAACCTTAAACAAGGTTTTGTTAAACAGAAACTAGATTTTGAAACCAAGCCTTAGGTTTCGCTATTTGGAAACTTGATTTGGGAACCTTAAAACAGTTTCGGTCATATAATGAACTTTAGGTTCCGAAACCTTAAATTGGTTTCTGCCAAAACCGACGTACGTTTCGAAACCTTAATATGGTTGACTCAGAATGCGTATTTTCGAAGTTCAAACTCTATCATTTTGATTTGTGCTTCAACGAATTAATGAGTTTGATATTCTCGGTTTGAAGTTTGAATTTGTTCATCTTCAATGTACAACTAAGTGAGTTTGAGTCATCATCTGGAAAATGGTTAGTCGCTCTAGTTAGTGGACACATTATTAAATCTTCGTATGCTTTACTACTTGATCAAATATTCATTTGATTATTCATTTGATGTTTTGATTTGAATTCTTGGATATCATTAACGTGACATCTATATTGGAATCAAGAATTCAAGAGATTTAACATTTTGCTAGTTACTCGTGGAATCTCGCACCGTACTTCCAATGGTATATCTATTTGCGTGATTCGCAACGTCTGAACCTTTGTGTTCACTTAAGCTTAACACACAAGGCTTTGTCCACGTTTGTTATGATGCGTTTATGCGAAACGTTGAACTACGTTGGACCAAATTCTACTTCCACCTAGGTTTGTCTGGTTAGCCCAGCAATACCAATGAAGTAATGTCGACATTATAAAGATGGTGACGACATTTGGAAGTAATAATATCTAAAGAGATTTTCGAAACTCGGGACACGATTTCGAATTGAGATCTTTCCCAGGGATCATATTTGGTAAGCACCATATTTCGAATTAAATCGAAATATCCAAATATACCTATAGATATTATTTGCTTTGATTGCTCTTGGCTAAACATGTTTCAAAAATATATTTTCTTTATGGAATATATTTTTCTTAAATGTAAAATGCTAGAGTATTAGTTCTCATTAAAGGCTATGAGACTAAATGGGGAATTTCGGAACTATTATGTAATTGTGCTTTGTGGAATTTCTGAAATTAAACTTTGCCTCATTTCAAAGTTAAAGCCTTAGTCAATATAAATAGGAGTGGTATCTCTCTTAAAAGCTTTATCCCTCTAACCAAGCTCTTCTTCGGAATTGTTAGCTTGTGTTGCCGCTTTTCTTTTCAGTTACCTTTGAGCTTTTACTCTCGGTCTATAATTGCGTGTAAGTCTTCTCTTGGGATCGAGAAGCCTAGAAGTACCTCTTACGGGAAACTAGTTTATGTTTACTAGTCTTCTTGTATTGTACTTGTGTTCTGTTCTATCACGTCTATCAAACCTAACGATCTTGTCTATTCTAAGGTCCTTCTCTTCTGATATAGGCCACTCAAGATCGTTGTGATTAGAACATACTCTTTATCTATTAACCTGGATTTGTCAGCAAGCCGCTTTCGGTTTGTGTGCCTAACCTATAGATATTTAGTGGAATCAAGATCGTTGTTATTGGATTTGTTCTTTGCAGGTACATTGTTCTTCACGGTCATATCATATCGTACTTGCTACAGCTATCTACTTGATTCCAACTGGGAGGACAAGGTTGCTCTTTCGGGAGTTTAGGTTTTGAAACCTTGATCGATATCTCGAGGTGTTTATTGCCTAAGTAAACTCAATATCCTCGCTCTTGGTGTGAAAAGACTTCGGTGAAATATCTGTAAGTTACCAAGGATATCTTCTAGCGATTTGACCTGTCGCTATTTGATTGTTGTCCAAAGGTTGTAATCGTCCGATTGGAGGTAGGGTAGCGATAGTCCTCGCGACGGGCTGTGAGGCAACTCTTGCGTAAGACAGTAAATGACGTCTGTTTACGTAAGGGAGTACATGTGCGTGACCACCTTGATGTGGTTGGAGGCGTAGGAATACTGAGGGGAAATCTTTGTGACTAATAGTCGTATTAGGGTCATATTGTTTGCACCAGCTAGTCCGAAGTCTGAGAGTAGGTGTGTTGGCAGCTTAATTCTTAAGAGTATTCAAAACTGGACTAGGTCCTGGGGTTTTTCTACGAGTTTGTAGTTTCCTCGTTAACAAAATCTTGTGTGTACTTTACTTTATTTCCGCATTATATTTGAGCCATATTATATAATTAAAGTATCGTACTTAATTGGTTGACATAGTCTTTCGGATTCTTGTATTGACTCCCTTGTGCGAATCAATCAGATCTGAAGGAGATCTTGTTCTTGAGTTCTTGATTACAGGAACCGGTCAAGGTTTGACTTATAGGTGGACTAAACGGAAAGATTAGTGGTGTACTCGGTACCCTCGTCTTATCAACATGTGGTGTTCAATCTGGACGAGGTCCATAGGTTTTTCAGCTGGATTGCAGTTTCCTCGTTAACAAACTTTTTGTGTCTTGTGTGCTTTACCTTCCGCATTTATATCTCTGTTTATATAATTAAAGCGACACAATAAGTACATTATTAATAACCGTAGAGTTGGTCCATAATCCATCCAGGGGATTTGCCAAGATTTATCTTGAGTTGGACCGATCACTTTTGATCCCACTCCGGTTATCAGATTTGGATATTGATTTTTGAGATTGTCCATATCTTACCATAAGACTCACGAGCCCAAACAAAAAGTTGGTTGTATTTCGGTACCCCTGCTTTTTCAATTGGTATCAGAGCCGGTAAACACATTAAAGGCGTAATGTCTTTATCGCGGCTTGTGGGTTATGGAGCAAATCATAAAAGCTTATAACGTACCACCACACCTGAATGTAAAATCAGCATCTGAAAGAGAAATCTTAACAGGTGACAAGTCTGATTTATGGACCGATTTTATTAATTCTCCATGTATTGAAAAACATAGATTAATTAGAAAAGTCGAAGGGCTTTATATCTGGTTAAACATTCAAAGTGAAAAAGTTCATGATTTATCTGAAAAAGAGAAAATGCTCAGTAATAAGCTAGACGAAATTCTCCGTGAAAAACAAACTATTAACCCCGGTCTATCCGGATCAAGTCAATTGTTGACAAAAGGGATTCAAGACCTTTATTCAGAATCTAATCTGAGGCATGACTCGAGGGAAAGATATGGAATCGGGTTCAAACCCCCTTATTCAAAAAACATGAATATTGAACACCCCTGCACCTTTTGTGGCATGAAAGGTCACTTTCAACATTTATGCAGCTCCTTCAGAACAAAACTCCAAGAACTAAAAGACTTGCATAAAAATGCTCATAAACTCTTTATTGAGTTAAAAAAGCATGTAAGGAATCAAGAAATACCCTCTATTGAGGGAACTCGTGAATGTGTTTTAGGAGCAGTTACTCTGAAATCTACATCCCCTTTTCAATGGTTCCTTGATAATGGATGTAGTAGGCACATGACAGGGGTTTTATCTTGGTTCGTGAACGTTATGATTACAAAGGTGGTCCAGTAACCTTTGGCGATGTAAGTTGTTGCTTTATCAACAAGAAAGGAACTATTAAACTTCCAGGTATTCCCGAGATCCATGATGTTGACAACAAATCTTCTCTCTATTAGTCAAATCTGTGACAAAGGCCACAAGGTTGTTTTCGAGGCAATGACGAAATCCAGTTATGTCATCAATGATGTCATCGGTTTTTGGACACTTGTTGATCGGCCACCAAACATTAATGTTGTAGGTACAAAATGGATCTTCAAGAACAAGGATGATGAGTTTGGTACTGATGTAAGAAACAAATCCAGGCTTGTAGCTCAAGGTTTCTCTCAAATTGAACGAATTGACTTTGACGAGACTTTTGCTCCTGTAGCAAGACTTGAATCCATAAGACTTTTACTTGATCATGTATGTCATCTGAAGATAAAACTTTATCAGATGGACATCAAATCAACATTTCTTAATGGTGATTTGAAGGAAGAAGTCTTTGTTGCTCAACCAAAAGTTTTTGAAGACACAACTAATCCAAACAAAGTGTATCGGCTAAACAAATCACTATACGGATTAAAACAAGATCCCCGGGCTTGGTTTGAGAGGTTGACAGCCTCCTTGTTGGGGAAAGGATTTATCAGGGGAGGTGCCGACAAAACCATGTTTATAAAATGGTATGGTAAAGATAGTGTGATTGCCCAAATCTATGTTGATGACATAATACTCGGCTCCACATCTAAAAAACTTACCAAGGAATTCCAAAACTCATTGAGTAAAGAAATCCAGATGAGTAATGTAGGGGAACTAAAATTATTTCTTGGAATACAAGTTCAGCAACACGAAAGTGGAATCTACATATCTCAGCAGCAATACGCCAAGGAATTGATTTCAAAGTTTGGTCTGAGTAGTGCATCAACAAAATCAACACCTATGGCAACTACTGACATGATCAGTAAGGATATGCAAAGTGAAAAGGTGGATCAAAAACTTTACAGATCTATGATTGGAAGCCTTTTGTACTTGAAAGCAACAAGACCCAACATTGCATATAATGTAGGGTGTTGTGCGAGATATCAAGATGATCCCCGAATATCACATATCAATGATGTCAAAAGATTCTACGATATGCCAAAGGAACAGTCGGATTTTTACTCACATATACCTTTGACACCAACACCAATCTTGCAGCATATTCTGATGCAGATTGGGTTGGTAGCAGAAATGACAGAAAAACACTTCGTGTGGTTGCTTTTTCGTCGGGTTAAATCTTGTAGCATGGCACAACAAGAAACAAAACTTACAGTCTCTTTCTACATGTGAGGCATAATACATAGCAGCCGGTTCATGCTGCACTCAACTGCTATGGATGAAACAGATGCTCGCAGATTACGGTATCAAGGTAGGGACTATGAATACTACTGTGATAATACTAGTGCTATACGCATTAATGAAAATCCATTAGAACATTCTAGGACTAAACACATTGATATCCGATATCACTTCATAAGAAATCTCTGTGAAGACAAGATTGTTATACTTGAACATGTGCCGTCAGAACAACAACTTGCTAATATACTCACAAAACCATTAGATACACGAACGTTTCAACACCTTCCACAATCTATTGGTGTCGTTATTGTTCATTAGAAACAAGAGTATCTATTTTGTTAGGCAGAGACAAACTAGATTAAAACTTCTTCTCCAAAAAGAAGTAAATATATGTAGGTGTCTTTACTTGTAAAGGCATATGTTGTTCTTTATTGAATAACACCACATGGGGGGGAGTTCTTAAATGAGCTTGCGCTTAATAACAAATATTTTTGGGGAGCGTGGATGTGGAATATTAGGAGAAAAGTGTATCTATATTTCTCCAAACATGAATCAACTTAGAAATCCTCGTTTTGATTTCCTAGTTATGTTATCTTAAACTTGATATGCGAGTACATCCTTGACTTAACTATCTCTATAGGCTTGAAACCCTAACTTTCAACTAGTTTTTCATATTTTTGTGACAAATAGGGGGAGAATACATATGGTTTCTTGTTCTCTTGGTTCATAATCATAGGGGGAGAACACTGTATTGCTTACTTATGTACTTTTTTGAAAGTATCAAGTAAGGTGAGTAAATATTGGGCTTCATACCAATCTGGTAAAAAGAGGTATAAAGATTAAGGGGGGGCTTCGTATCAAGAATGAGTAGAATCACTTTATAAGTTTTGGTACACAGACTTTAAAGTTGCTCTGATTCTTACTCTTTGCACAAACAACATGTGGGATTAGCATATTAACCCATGTAAGCTCGAGCGTACCTTTGAGGTTGTTTGATCTGGATATGTTGTGGTGCTATCTACAAGTTTTTCAACAGGAGTTAAACGAAAACATCAAGACTCAAAGAAAAAGTTGAAGAATTCAAGAAATCAAGATACATCTGGGTTAGATCTTTATTGTATATCTTTTGAATCCATATGTAAATTGGTTCTGTCACTAAAATTGTCAAACGGGGAGATTGTTAGGGCATTGTCCGGTCAAACCCACTAGCGTTGGTATGTCAAGCTGGTTGTCAGTTTTAGGTGTCAAAACACGATTCTTGATTTAGCATACTAGAGTTTAGATTTCGGAATTGGATATAGACAAAGTAGTAGAGACCTTGAAGACGAAAACAATGAATATAAAGAAGACTTCGAATATTCTTCATCGACAAAAGGTTAATAGGGGTTATGACTTTTATGGAAATTATTTTATTCTACTTATTGTATCTTTTGAAATAGTCGGCTACTTTAGTAGTGTTATAGCGATTGAGATTTTGTATTCTTGTCTACATAACCATGAGTTATGTTAGTATTTGTTCCCACAATACTAAGGTTACAAGATGCATAAGATAGATTTGATGCCCTTTCTAGTGCATTGGTTTGCTTGCAAATCACATGTAAGAAAAAGATGAATAAAGCAGAGTCCAGTGGATTATAGCTGAAGGTGTAATAACACGTCTAAGTACTGGCCCAGTCCATAACTTCCAGCGGATCCCGTTAAACCCTAATCTGGGCAACGACGGTTCATGAACCGGTTCGTGAACTGTAACTCCGAAATTTTCTTCTGAGTTACAAAACGTCAATCTTTACATGTACATGTACGTGAACCACATATTCGACGACCGGAATCCAGTCGGCCGGTTCCCGAACCGTCCAAGTGAATTTTCTGCGGGATTTCACACGGGTTAAACTTCTGACTCCTTTATCTCTTAGTTGGACTTGTGCTAATCAGAATATCTTATGTGGACCATCTAACGAATCTCAATGTGTCAATAAGATAAAGATTATCTCTGGTCTGTTGGATCTCTATCTTGAAGTGTTTTTAAGCTAACAAAACACTTGGCAGATAAATGTTTAAAGATTTCCAATTGAGAAAAATCTAGGGTTTCTTTGTGTGCAAGCCAAGTAACGGGTTCGTTTACATGGGCACTGGCTAACTTTTAGGTTAAGAAACTAGTTGTTTTATTCTTAACCAACCTATCTTATTGAGAGTTATAAATAGAGGGTTAAATAACGAAAACCACTAGTGTGTTGGTAAAATCTGCCTAAGGATTTCATACCAAACAACCATGAAGAGAATCATCGAAACCATACATTTTTGGGGTGATTCGAATACAAGAACATACATCGAGCTAGAGCGAAACAAAGATATAATCACATACAGTAAAATAAGACTCATGCATTCATTCATATCTGAAGGATTATGACGCTAACATAAACATGATAAGAATACAAAGTACTTGATATTATTGTCACTAACCTAGACCCTTTCTCAAATATGATCCTATACCTAACTAAAAATCCAACCCCTACAAATGAGATCGAGCTCGCCTTATATAGGCGAAGCCGAGTAGTGGAGGGCAGCTAATAGGACAAAATACACAATCGTGGGTGTCAGAAGTTGTCGAGTAGGTCGATGATCTTTTCGAGATAGCTTATGAGAACAATTATTCTTTGATACATTTTTATCCGAGAAAAGTATACGAGGACGTTGGATCTTCTATTCTCGCGATCTTTTCTTTCGAGGCTCTCCAGGCTGTCTTCCATTATGCACTATTCCCGGTACCTGATGGAGACAACTCGCTGCCCTTCGAGACGTCTTTGGTTTTTATTTCATGCTTCACAGTCCTTTTCTTACCATTCATCTTATGCTCCAAGATTTTGACACGTGCTTCGATTATTTTACACCCCTACAGTTTGCCTCTTTCCTTGCTTGGAGATCGAAGATGTTTGAGGGGGGAAACTTCTGGTATTCTTCCTCTCGACACGTGTCCTGATATTAATTTCTTTCTGACACGCGTAGCTTTTAATGACATCGAAACCATCGCCCGCCTTTTTACCTCTTGACTTGCTGCGCCGGTTCGGGGTCCTGCTCTATTTAAACCCGTCTTCTCCTTCTTTTGTGAGTCTTTGCTATTTTCTTTCAAGTTACCCCCTCTGTGCAGTTCTCAATTTATTTTACTCTCTTTATCTCCCTGTGTGTTATTCCTCTTCAAGTTATGGTAAGTTTAGGTTCGTTCCTTTTGTACTGTGTGTCTGGTTTTCTCCATGTATAACTAACTCCTTATGTTGTTGTGTTTCAGGCCTCCAAGAAGGACAACACTGCCGGAGAGCAATCTTTTGAAAACCCGAAGACGCAAGTTGCTCCTCAGAAGGTGATTGATCCTACACTTCCTTGGGATGAGAGGGCTAGGCTTCTGAGATTCAATTATGAACTTTTCCCTTGTACTATATTTGGGAGTGATGTCAATCTGTCCCCTGAACTCCTTAACAAGTACGAGTGCGGCGCTCGCCGGATAATAGTTACCGGAGAACAATTAGGTGTTGGTCTCCCAATTTCTTTGTATAATTACAAGAATCCTCTATTCTATGATATCTATTCTCGCATCACTCCCACCCGAGGTATTATGCAATTAACCTACAACTCCATTCGATTACTCAGTGAGTGGGTTGTCCGTTCGGAGGGTAGGTCAAATTATTACAAGGATTTTCCGAAGGATTCGAAGCCTCCCTCATTTTGGACTGCTAACAATTTATTTAAGCACTACAAGGTTGAGTTTGGTTTGCTTAAAAAAGTTGTTCCTTGGGGTGTGAAGTTCGTCAAGATTCAACGCGTGTTCTTGACGACGTAGACCCTGCCAAGTCGAAAACAAACAAGCTACTGCGCCATTCTAGTGATGATGTATGGTATACGAAACCAGTGCTTGTTGAAGGTCCCATCTTTTACGGTTATTCTGACGAGAGGAAAAAGGTTGCTCGCACTGAATTTGAGAGCGGTCATGCTTTCCCAGTCGTTGAGTTTTACTCGATGCATTTTACTGAAAAGGAGCGTAGTGACGCCGAGGCGAAGATTGCTGCCTACAAGGCGAGAGTAAGTTATTTCCACTTTAATTTCTTTATTTTTCCTAAATCAGCTTCTCATGTATCGTTTTTGGTTTTAGAAGGAACAAGAGAGGAAGAACAAGGAACTTGATCCAGAACAAGGTGATGGTAAGAAGAAGAGAAAGAGAAAATCCATCCTGAATGATGCTGTAAAGGTGGCTAGTGATCAGGTAACAAACACTATAAATTTTTTGCTTTTTGGAGTATTAAACTTGCCTCTGTTTGTTTCCTGATAAATTGACTGCTTTACAACCATGTGAGAAGATTGTTAGTCGTGGAAAGATGAAGTATTCTTTTGCGGATCCTGATCGAAAAAAGGTTACGAAGGATGATCCGAAAGTGCCTAAGACGAGGGCAGCAGTGAAGGCTGCCGAGAGTTTCAAGGGCGAGAAATCCTCTCTGGTTGTTGATGTTGATTGTTAGACTGAGGACGATGAGGAAGCTCTATAACGCCATAATTCCAGGAAGAAAAGTAGAGGGAAGTCTCCTCTCCCAGAGTCTTCGAAGGAAAATACCACTACACTACCCGAGTCATCTCGAGATGGGAATAATTCTTCCAAGAAAGTTAGTGCTTCTATTGTCTCAACTGCCTTTGTTGATGAGTATGAAATGGATCTTCCTTTTTCTGGCTTGGATTTAAATGTTTATGGGACCAATCAGGATGAAATTGATGCTTTCGAGTTGCGTTAATCGATGGCTTCTCCTGTAGTGCCTCTGAGGTTTTCTCGTCGAGCTTATTCCGAGAAAGATATCGGGGAATTTTTAGAAAGTTGTTATCGGGCTGGTCCTTTTGCTCAGGATGTTGCCAATCACCTGAAAGCTTACTCTGAGGACCCTTCGAAAAACCAACTTGACGCAAGCCATGCAGTCTTCATGTCTCAAGCCTTTGCCGGTGAATTTGATGGTGAAAATTTTGATTCGGAGTTTCCTAATCATCAAGCCTTCCCGGAAGGGGTAAGTATTATCTCTTCACTCTTCGTATTTCTCTCGTGCCTCTGTGTTTGTTAACTTTTTATTGTGGCTGCAGTATTTTCGTCATGGTATGTACCTACTGAATCTGTCCAGAGTCTGAGGGATGGAGATTGACCGTCTTGATGGAGAGGCGACGAACATTCATCACGAAAAGGATGACCTTACAACTGAACTCGTGAAGGCCAGAAGTAAGATAAATCTGGGTTTTGGAGCAAATGTCATAATTGAGTGCGCATATTTTGAGACTTAAAATACTTTGCTTGTGAATTACAGGCGATGAGAATGACGTAAGGAAGCAGCTTGAAAATGTATATAGCGAGCGAGATGCTAATGCCAAGGCTTTGAAGATTCAGTCCGAGTTAATTTCGAAGCTGGAGTCGGGTTTGAAGAAGAAGGATGAAGAGATTGGGATGTTAAAGGAAAACCATAAAACTCCTATGGATTCCAAGGACAAAGAAATCAACTCCCTCAAAGAACAACTTGTTTCCCAAAAAATCCACATATAGGGTGAGTTTGACAGGACGGCTGAGTTCAGCCGAATGCATACTTGTGACCTTTTCAGATCCTTTGGTATGAAACCTCCGGCATATCCCAATGCCATGGACGATCCTGAGATAAAACTGGAGACTGATGCTGGCTTGATGACTCCCCAAGGGTTCAATATGTGGTGCAAGACATGGTGAAGAGAAGGGCTGCTGGAAAAATATTTCCTGAGTTAGTGGTGGAGGAAGAAGAAGAATCCGAGGAAGAGTATGGCGAGAAAGAGGATGACTAGGAAGGTGGTGGTGATGTTGGTAGTGACGGCGAAGGTAGTTATGTGGAAGATGGTGGTGATGGGGAAGTTGTGGAGGAAGAAACGAAGGGTGAGAGGCCAACCGGGGGATAAGTAATGGGCGAGAAGCCGGACAATGTGGGGAAGAAAATGGTGAGTGTGGCGGGAAAAGACGAGGATCAAGGTGTGGATAATCGTCCTGGAGAGTTAAGAGAGGATGGTATAAAGGATCCCATTGGTGATAATGTTAAAGGTTTTGAACCTTTTATCCAGGATGCAACCAACGATGCCAAGAATATTTTCGCCACTGAAGATGCTCAAACCGAGGAGGCTACCGAAGATACCTCATAGAAGATGTTGCATTCCTTCTGTTATCTTTGGCCGCCCCTGCCGTTTTGTAGAATCGCATCGAAGTTTTTTCTTGTAGAGTCTTCCTTGTTAGTGGTAGTTATGCTTCGCTTTGTAAAATGTGTAAACTTTTCAATGTGTTTCCCGAGACTGTAGCTTTTAGTCTCTTAAATGAAGAATGTTGTTTGTCATGTTTTTGTGTTACTTTGTTGTTTTTCTTGGCAACTTGTGATCGAACACAGAGTATACCTTGCAGATTTTAGGCTCCTAAGGTTACTTAGAGTGCAACTCCAGGGCTTACTACAATGTGGGAGGCAGTAAACCAAGCTAGTGGGGGATACAAATCACCCTTCCCAAAGGCTATGAACTACCTGCCTATCTCAAGCAAAGATAAAAGCAATCGAGATCATAGATACCCAGTTTGCCTCAGTTCATTAGGTGGGTCACGAAGATACCTTAGTACCTTCCGAGGGAACATGGTGGTGTTCCGAGAACCCATTTAGCCTAAGTAAATGAGGGATCTTACTGTCGGGTAGCTGTTATTCTGGGTCTCGATAATGAGGTGGCACAATGGGGGAGTGTCGGTCAAGGCTGGAGCTTAGACATGGTACTGTTCTGCTATCGCGGCCTAGAGCTCGACCCTTCTTTTTCTCGCCTGCCCCTCCTCAAGGCAATATATTGATAATTTAGAGGAGGTCCCTCGACTGCGTAACTCGCTTAACATTCCCGTGAATGTAAGCTAATTAGCTGCCTCGGGGTTCCATCCACCTTAAAGGCAGATGTTAATCCCATTTATTGTCCCCGCGACGCCTCAAAAAAGGAGGTCCCAGCGGTCGCAATGGTAGTGGGTCCAACTGAGTCTTGTCTTATGTAGCTTATATTCAAAGTACCCACCGCTAACGGAGTGTCTTGTGGGTAGAGGAATGTTCCATGTAAGACGTAGGGACCTTGCGACTTATATGTACATCATCTTATTGCCTGCCACTCGAGGACTAAGCCTACCATTCGAGGTTTTTTATGCCCACTATTCGAGGACTTATATATGCCTACCACTCGGGGTCTTTATGCCTACCATTCGAGGACAAAGCCTATCATTCGAGGTATTTTTATGCCCACCATTCGAGGACTTATATATGCCTACCACTCGGGGTCTTTTATGCCTACCATTCGAGGACAAAGCCTACCATTCGAGGTCTTTTTATGATTAAAGAGATTTGGAGGTTGAATATAGTAAAAGAAATCATTTTTCATTTGGAGATTGGATTCGATATACATCATGTTTTTACGAATAATATTTCCGTATAAACTTTGCGTTTCATGCATTTTCTAAGCCGACCCCTCTTTTTCGTCAATTAACTTGTAAGCACCTTTCCTTGCCACCTGTTGTACCTTGAGCGCTCCTTCCCATATTGGTTCTAATTTTCCAGCATTCCCTTTTTGGTAAGGTGGTATTTCTCGCAAGCCCAACTCGCCAGGATGGAATTCCCACTCGATAAATTTTTTGTTATACCCTCGAGCTAAACCTTGCTGGTAATTGATTATATGTTGTAGAGTACTCTCTCGCTCTTCTTCCAAATCATCTAGCTTTGCATAAATTAAATATGCGGTTAGATTCTGTTACCATGACTTGTGTTTATATGTAGGAAGCATTATTTCTGTAGGTAGCATCGCCTTCGTTCCGAATGTGAGATGAAATGGAGTCATGACTGTTGCTTCCCTTCGTGAGGTTCGAATGCCCATCAGTACGTTGTGGAGATACTCGCACCATTGCTTCTTATGTGGTAAGACTCTCTTCTTCAGATTATCTTCGATTGTTTTATTTGTTGACTCCGCCTGACCGTTGCTTTCTAGGTAAATTGGGGTAGAGGTTCCCAATCTTACGTTGTATTGGTTAAATAACTCCTTGACGTTGGCACTTAAGAATTCTTTTGCATTATCTGATACTATTTCGGCAGGGACTCCGAATCGACAAAATATATTTTCCAAGAAGAAGGTGAATACATCTCGTCCCGTGTGGTTTTTTAACGCCTTTGCTTCGATACACTTTGTGAAGTAATCAGTTGCGACGATGATGTACTTGCGTTGTCCTGATCCGGGAATGAAAGGTCCGACAATGTCAACCCCCCATTTCGCGAATGGCCATGGGCTGAGTCTCGAGTTCAGATTTGTGGCTGGTGCATGTATTCTTTTTGCGAATCTCTGACAAGCATCACATTTCCGAGATATATCCTTTGCATCGGCACGCATGAAGGCCAGTAATACCCTTGAGCTTTAGTTCTCTCAGCCAAAGTTCTTGCTCCACTATGAGTCCATGCAGCACCGCTGTGAAGTTCTTTTATCAATGCTACTCCAACTAGTCGATGAACACACCTTAAAAGTGGACCCAAGTATGACTGTCTGTACAAAACCCCTTCGAGGATATTATAATTTCCCGATCGGCTAACTATCTTATGTGCATCCAATGGTTACTCGGTAACTCTTTAGTTTCTATGTATTCTCGAAATTGGTAATCTCCAATCTTCACCGTCTCCCTCAATTGTCATTACGAATTCCTCTCCGGTGTCCTCGATAGATGATTTCTGAATTCTCCCTATCTCGACCGAGACAATACTTGGATCTGTTACTTTTGAGGCAATAAATGCCAATGCATTTGCATGTTTGTTATCCTTTTTATTGCCATTAACCTCCTCGCCATTTTTTTGTATTTAAGTGATGCATCATTTGATTGATAGTTCCCATCAAGTTGTCGTACTACAAGCTGAGAATCTGTAGTTATCCTCGCCTCCTGGATTTCCATTTTTATCATGAATTTTAATGTATGGATCAGTGCTTCGTACTCCGTTCGTTATTCGTAGCTTCAAATTCCAGTCGCAAGGAATACACCGTTCGCGCTCCCTCTGGTGAAGTGAAGACTGTACAAATCCCTCGTCCGTCTCCATTTAAAGATCCATCGATATATATTTCCCACCTTCGAGGATGACATTGCTGTAGAAAATCTAGTGGTTCTTCTTCTTCTTCCATCCCCAACATTGGCTCGCCCTCTTCATATTTCGCTACTGGGAATGCTGTTAGGAAGTCTGCTATGACTTGTGATCTTTGTGTTGTACGAATTTCGTAGAAAACATCATATTGCCTTATATGTGCGTTCCACTTCGCTATCTGTCCCACTGCTGGTGTAATTCTTTTCTGCCTGAAATAGAGTCATGTTGATGTGGTAAATTGGCTTCTCGCCATCTCTTGTAGTTACGAGCACCGCACTTATGGCATCCGAATTAGCTGCTATGTAGTGTCTCAGGTCTTCATTCTTTTCTGGGCGTTGTAAAGCTGACAAACTTGTTAAGTAATTCTTGACTCCTTGAAATGCGAGCTCTCTTTCGTCTGTCCATACAAATTTTTCACTCTTCTTTGAAATGTTGAAAAAATCCTTACAGCGGTCTGATGATCGGGAGATGAATCTTCTTAATGCTGCCATTCTTCTATTTAAAGCTTGCACGTCTTTTATTGTTGTTGGTGATGGCATATCTCGGATTGCTTGCACTTTTCATGGATCTGCTTCGATTATGGTTTTTGTAACGATATAACCTAAGAACTTCCCCGAGGTGACTCCGAATATGCATTTTGTAGGATTGATTTTCATATTGATTTGTCGCATCTTCTCCAGTATCTCTCGCAAATCTCCCACATGAGTTGTTGCTTTCTGTTAGAGCATTGCTCGGTTGAACCCACTGATGTTGCTATCTCAAATCAGTTGTCAAGTTTATGAGACAAAAACACAATCCTTGATAAGTTTACTCTACAACTCGGACTAGGATAGTTCTAGGTAATCGAGACGAAGACTGATGATGACGAAGACCGAAGCTTACTACTTGATAAATCATAACGTCCTCACTGAAGGTTAGAAAGGTATTCCCTTTCCGTATCGTTTTTACCATTTCTATCATACAATAGTCTATGATGTTGTTTATATGATCCAAAGGTATTCTAGGATTTTCGCCTTTGCATTTGTCACTCTTGTGATAATTTGTATAGGTAAAGTATGTTGAGTTGTCTCTTGAAAGCAACCCCAACGGTGAACGCGTTCATGAACGCGTACATGTACATATACCAACTTTGGGATTTCATAGAACGAGCTAAGTCTGTATGAACGCGTACATACAAGTTCAAGAATTCTCCTGAATTCTCCTGAACTCTAAGGACTGCTCTGTGTACGCGTTCACATAAGCCATGCGAAAACTTCCAACTTCCATATCTTGAAGTTTTCGGGCTAGACATAATTAGTTCTCGGACTTGTCGTGTCTTGGCCAATGGAATTCAACATCTTAATCCAAGCAATGTTCAAACTAAGTATTTGGACCAGAAGTCGCAAAGCGATGTCCAAAAAAGCATTGGACCAGAAGTCGCGAACCTTCGAACAAGGTTGAGTCTTCTTTAACTTTTGGCTTAGTCCAAAGTTCTTAGAAGATTGAGAATGGGTATTCAAGCTATGGACTTTCCTAGTTCCGGAACTTGCTTGAGCCCTACTCAAGGTTGCTTAAACTTTAAGCAAAGCCTCCCTTGGTGATCACTATAAATAGACGACCTTCTGCAAGATACAATCTCAATCCTCTACACATCTGTGTATCCTTGCATAAAGGTTGGTCGTCATCTCGAAGTCCTTTTAGGACTACGACTATTGAAATACTTCACTTGAGTATCGTGAAGCACAGGTCGGAAGTAAAATTCCATCCTGTATCTTGGGTTATCACGACCAAGATTTGATAGAAACTTCGTAAGGTAGATCTTGAATCGTAAACCCCAGAAGTTCCCAAACGCAAATTCACGAACTAGGTTTCATACTAAGTTCGTCACGCGTTCGAGGTAAAGTTGTTTAGGCTAGATCAATAAGCCCTATTCAACATATCGATTTCTATTAACCTTGACTTTAAGTCTAAAGGAAATCACAATCGTATTCTTGTTTAATTACTTGGATACTTTTAGGCGTCCTGTTAGAGGCAGGGTAGCGCTAGTCTTCACGAAGGGAAGTGGAGCAACTCCTAGGCCTGTAAAGGACGTCATCTAGGGGAATCAAGTACGTAGGCTATTGCGGGAGCCAAGAGACGTAGGAGCACATTGGTAGCTGAATTGCTTGTAGGGTGAATTCAGTCTCGATACAGTCCAGTCTGAAGTCTGAGAGTAGGCTAGCGTTCGTATATTGTTCATACTAAGGGTGTTCACATCGAGACGAGGTCCCGGGGTTTTTCTGCTAGGTTTGCAGTTTCCTCGTTAACAAAATTTTGGTGTCTTGCATTACTTTTCCCTTTCGCATTATATTGTCTCTGATCTATATAATAAAAGTAATTGTAAGTTTGTTGATTCATAACCTTTGAGTGAATCCGTCTCTATTGAGACCTACGAGAACTACGTTCTTGTTAGGGTTCGGTTCTCTGAACTATACTCAGGTTGTTGTTTGAATATTGATTTGTGAGATCGTTCAAACAACCATAATCAACTAGGTTCACGAAAACTAAAAGTTGGTGGTGTATCTCGGTATCCCCGCTTTTTCACTTTCTTGCTTTTCACCAACATATCATCCACGTAGGCTTCTACAGTCTTCTTTAACCAACGTCGAAAGATATTCTCCATAACTTTCTGGTATGTGGCACCAACGTTCTTTAAAACGAATGGCATTCGAGTGTAGCAGTATAATCCGTTAGTTGTAATGAATGATGTGTGCTTTTGGTCTTCCACTGCTATGGTATCTGATTGTAGCCAGAATACCCATCCATAAAACTTAATAGCTCATGACCTGTTGTGGCATCTACCATCTGATCTATGCTGGGGAGTGGGTGTGGGTCTTTTGGACATGCTTTATTCAGGTTGTTGAAATCAATACAAATTCGCACTCCTTTGTTTTTCTTCGGAACTATGACCATGTTCGAGATCCAGTCTGCATACTGAATTTTCTTAATGATTCCAGTTGCAATCATCTTGTTGAGTTCAGATTCCACTGCCTCCTGGTATACGTCTGCGAGCTTCCTTGGTCGTTGCTTGAATGGTCGTGTCGAGGGATTGATGTCCAAGTGGCGGCATGCTGAATTCGGATCAATTCCCGGCATCACGCTCATCCTCCAGGCGAATACATCTGCATATTCTCGTAGTAGGCTTTCCAATTCTACTCGATGTGCTCTTCCATGAGTGTTCCTATTTTCACAATCTTTGGATCATCAGTGGTTCCGAGATTTATTTATGCTATTGGCTCTGTAGGTGTGAAGTTTGGCATATCCCCGTTCATTGGGTTGGGGACCTTTGGGGCTTCCTTCGTGATTGCCTCGCTGTCTTCTTTGATGACTTGGTTGATTTCTCTCTCGGCTACCTTCTACTTTTCCTGCCTTCGTCACTCCCTATGGAATAGGTTAAGCTAAGTACTCGCATACCAAGTTGAAGATGACATGACTAGGAAATCAGGACGATGATCTCTAAGTTGATTCATCTCTGGAGAAATATAGACACACTTTTCTCCTAATATTCCACATTCACGCTCCCCAAAAAGATTTATTATTAAGCGCAAGCTCAGTTAAGAACTCTCCCCCATGTGGTGTTAATAAAGAATAAATTATAAAGCCTAACATGGAAAAAACAATATAATGTTATCCAGTATACCTTTGTTTATAATCTCTTTCCCTTGGCCAGATTTTTGGAAAAGAGTATATGATTCCGAGTTTATGAAAACCCTAAAAATCATACAATCAAAAGTTTCTTGATCATGAGAAAAAGCTCAACTTTTGTAAATCGACGTTAATGTTTCCTTTGTCATGTGAATCTCTCCCGAGATTTATGAGACCATGTTTATAATTGGATGAACCAAAGTGTAACATGATGTCTCTTGTGAATTTTCATGTATACTTGAACGTTTGATATTTACTTATGGAATAGTATCGGCATTCATTACTAGTGGACCTATCCTCCTTCTTGATCTCATCTACTCTGTTTCTTATGAATCCCAGTGAGAAATAAAGCATGAGGACAAATGCTAAATTTAAACTTCAAGCAACAAAACATCAAAGAGTATTAAGATGAATACAGACGATGTTCAAATGGAAATAGTTCACACAACACAAAGCAAAGTTTAACAAAAGTATAAAGAGATGAAATAAATCACTCCATATCCTCGCATAGTGTGCTGCTCAATGACTCCAAGCATTCGGACTGCCACTTTTGAATTGACATGATCCAAAGCAATGTGCCTCTCTATGTCCGTCAAGAAGTGACTCAAG
>JAJJMA010126890.1:13798-40996 GCA_023529015.1 Papaver nudicaule | reverse complement strand
ACCACCAACTACGATTGGTACTGGGATATTATCAAGTATAATCGACGAATGAAGGTGGAGACCTGGGAGGGCAATATTCCTCCCGGGTTTGGCACCATTGTGCCTTATCAAACTCCATTCTTGACTCGATTTCAGACTCCCAATCAAGGTAATACTTCTTCTTCTATCCCATTTAATCGTAGTATTAATGAAGTCGGTAGTGGTAGTGGTAGTGGTGGTAGACGTGTTAATGGTTCTCGGGTTGATGGTGGTAATGGTGGGAATGTTGGTGGTGGTAATGATGCAAATTTTGATCCTTTCATTCCCAGTAATCTTATTGGTGGTGGTAGACGTGTTGGTGGTGGTGGTAATGATGTGGCTGTGAGTGATGATGAGACCTTTAGAATTGATGTTGGTGGTGATGGTGATGGGTGGGTGTTACAAGCCATTCATCCACGGTGGGGTACATTTAATGTCTTGGAGGGTGTGGCGGTTGTTGGAGACCGATGGGTGGTCACTGGCGGTCATAGGATGGGGTACGTCGGTGTGTTACAGTGTGCCCCATTTATTAGGAGAATCCATCAAGAATTGAATACTCCCCTGGATCCTGAAGCCGCATTTACGTTTCCGGTGATGGAGTGGTAGAGTCCTATGGCAGCTGCATTTGCCCATGGTGTTGCTGCAATGGACAGGACGCGTCAAGCCGGACGCACTCGACCCTTTCAGGAGGATCAACCCATGGCCGAAGCACAACCGGAGGAATCAGGTGTGTCAAGAAAGCGCCAGCGAGAGGAGTAGAGTGTTTAGAAAATTTGCTGAAATGGTATTGTTGAAAATTTGGATTTACTTTGTCTTATAACGGTATTGTTGATAATTGAATATTAGAATTTAGAAGATAAGCAGATTTTGCAGAGTATGCCTTCTGAATTGAGAGTATTGACCTTTTTCTTGTCAGGGCATTTAGAGTGAATGCTAGGATTTAGAAAAAAAAAACAGATTTTGCAGAATATGGAACTTTCTTGTCAGGGCATTTAGAGTGAATGTTAGAATTTAGAAGAGAAGCAGATTTTGCAGAATTTGGTCGGACCTGTAATTTGGCCGGACCTATAACTTTTTCTTGTCGGGCATTGATGGTTTCAATGTTACCAAACAATGCTTGTGTTTGAATTGGTTGATTTCAAGTTCAATTTGGTGTTTCCTAGTTATCATACACTGCACAGTTCTCTTAACCTACACCACTGTTAAATGGAAATTTGATTAAACACCAATAACATAAACCCATGCACATTCAATCCAGCCGATAATACAACCCAAAAAACACCAAAAACATAAACCCATAAACATGAAGATGATACAGAACAACCCAAGTAGGACTCTTAAATTGAACCAGTCTGATTGATCCTACTTGCGAAGTGGAACAGACTACCCATCGAAATCACTGTCCTCCTCATCATCTCTGTTTACCGATGAAGCTGCAGGTCCATAATCTGCATCACTTACTTCTTCTTCTTCCTCCATAGGCTCACCATCAGATCCAAGCAAAGGCTCTTGCATTGTTCTTGCAAAAACCTTTCGGTTATGATTCTTTTCGGCTAAGAATTTCCGAAATAGAGCTTCATCTGCTTCCTCTGCCTCCAGTTCAAGATCAAAAGAGTCTTTGGAGGCTTCAGACTCCCCATATATACCATCCCCTGCATCTACCTCATCACTATTATCTGAGTCGGAGGGGTTGAGAACAGTCGTACATAACTTCAATCTTTCAATCCGTTCTTGCCTCTTTCTAGCCTTGCGAGCAGCTCTTTTCTTCTTCCAACGAGAAATTTTTGGTTCATGGGAAGCAACTTGTCTCTCGAAGTTTTCTTTCCAAAGTTTGGTGTGTAAACTCTCAGGCTTCACCATTTTTTTCTCTCTGTTTTGGTTATCTCTCCACAGTTTTTTTGCCTTTGATATCCCTTAAATTTAGCCTTCTTAAATATTGTGCAATATATAGCTAGAGATTAGGTCCACGATGTTTGCGTATTCAACGCCAAAATGCATGTGGTTATAGAGTCATTGCCAAGTCTGATCAGCAGTCATTATGTGTGGTTAAATCTAGCTAATCACAGCGCTGCAAAGTCTTATCAGTTATTTTTTTTAAGAATTCAGTCTTATCAGTTATTAAAAATGTTAGAATTATGGACCTACTCCTATCTATGTTTGCCGGCTTTTTTTACCCAAATGGTCAATATGGGCCGCATGTAGACGCTTCGAATGAATATGACCCCCATGAATATACTTTCCGATAATTTTGGCCGGATTACATTGAGGTTGTAACAAAAAGTTTAATTTATCAATTAAAATGACACAAGTAAAAAAATTCAACTCAAGATAATTTTTCATTAATTGGAAAACAAGTACAATGGAATAAATTTTCCTTAATTGAAGCAACAACAACTACATTGCAAAGATGAAAATAAAACAACAATTAATCTACTAAACATACCATGACATTGCTCTAACCTTTCATAACGCCGCCTTGTATCTCCTCATTCTTTCATAACATTCAACAAACATGAATTCCCGGTTATTGAGTTCACGATATTTAGCCATAGCTACATTGACCATTTCTTCGTGTGATGCATTTTTTTTTTTTTGCGCATAGCTTTCTTAATTCGGCGAAACTCGGTCATGTCTCTACTAATGCAGTTCCATTGACTTCTAATTCCATTTAGATCTCTATTGTTTGGATTCTTTGTAACTTTCACGAACACATCAAAAGCACGAATCCAAAACGCCGCCTGCCTAGGTTCCACTTCATCCACCATACCATTCATTCGGCTACGAATGAAAGAGTAAGTAATTGCCAGATTTTCTATCTCTGTGTAATTGGTCGCCATATTGATTTTTTGGTGACGAAAAACTTGAAAATTTGAAGGGAGAAAGAAGGAATCAATTGAAACAAGATTGATTGGGATGAGTTGGTCAAAGAAGAAGAGTTATCTTATATAGAAGAGATCCCAACGGCTATTTTTTATTTGGAATTTTGAAAAAAAGTCGTTGAGGATGGTAGGCAGCAATCTTCTCCAGTACATTTTCTATGGTCCACTCTACTACAGTAGTTAACTATTTCCAACGGAAAACTATATCACTATTTTCTACGGAAACAACAAAACCATCTCATACATCACTTTTTTCAACGGAAACAACAAAACCGTCTCATACATCACTATTTTCCACTGCCATTAGGGTTTTGAAATGGAGATCATAGGAAGATTGTAACTCTCACTTGCCCACAATGGGTTATTTTATGGTTCTACAAGGATTCCACCTTGAATTTGCCATTTTTGGATAGGATCAGTGCTACTGTGGAAGAGCCTGGCTCAGAGTATGGCAAATTAGGGAGTGGTTTGGAGTTCAGAGGAAGATTCTCAAATACAACACTATTTACAACGGAAAAAATGTAATCGTCTCAGAAATATCACTATTTTCTACGGAAACAACAAAACCGTCTCGGCTATATTAGTATTTTCCACATAATCAAAAAAAAAAACATCTCACCTACATTACTATTTTCTACGGAATGTATCAAACCGTCTCAACTACATTACTATTTTAGTGAGTGGTTTGGAGTTCAGAGTAAGATTCTAACTCAAACTTGCCCAGAGTTGGTTCTTCTAAGGTTCTACAAGGATTCTTCCTTGAATTTTTCATAAATGGATAGGATCAGTGATCCTGTAGGCTTAGATTCATGGTAATTATGTTCAACTAGCAAAAAATGTCATGATTTTTAGATTGTTGTCCCATGGCTTAAAACCCACCCACTTATGACGTTGACCACAAATTTAAATTGACTTGACATAGTTGACCAGATATTTTTGCCGTGTTTTCGGCTCATTAATCGAAGTGAAAAGAAAATCTCTCATCTATTATTGAACTCTCTTCTCTTGTCCGAAAGTTGGATCTCAAAGTTAGATCTCAAATTTCGTTTCCCTCTCAAATCTCCACTCTGAGTCTTCTTTTCCCCCCTCGAAAATCATCTCTCTCTTCCTGAATTTTGGTTTCCCTCTCAAATATGTTTTCCCTCTTCTACAAAAATCAGAAACATTTCAGATCTAAAATTTCTGAAAAATAGACGGAGATGGGAAACTCTTTCCTCTTTCATGTATCCCATATCTCTCTACTATCTTATCTCGCTCATATCTCTGGTAATCTAAGTAGATTTCTAGTTTAGATTACATTTATTTTGGTTGTTATCTCTTTCCATAGGTTACAACCAAAGTTAGGGTTTTAACATAAGCATAAGTTGAGATCTGCTTTGTATTTTTATGAGTATAAGTTGAGATCTGTTTTGTTTTTTTATGGGTAAATGTTGAGATGTGTTTTGGTTTTTTATTAGTATATCTGTTTTGCTTATATGTTCTTATTTTGTTTGCAATCTATTTCATTTAAGAACAACTGACCACCAGAGGGTGTGTCTTAGTTAGAAGGTTTGTTGTTAATGAAGGAGATCGGTGCAGCAAACCTCACTAACTAATTCATCCCCTCTATCATTACAGTTGGTTCATCAAAGTTTCAATAGTAATGTATTTTACTTCTTGGTTGATGGTTACAAACTAGAACAAGAGATGTCATATGACTGTGTTGGTCCTCCAAGGATGTTTAAGGATTGTAGTAAATTCGTAATTAAAAATCAAGTTTTCTTGAAATGAATTTACTATTGTCTTTAAACAGCCTAGCAGGACTAGTGTACAATAAAGAAAGAGCTGTAGTTGTGTTTGATTCTAGCCATTCCCACAAGGTGTATTAGTATGTGGTGAGTAAGCATGAATACATTAGTTTCTGTTATTATCATTAGTTTATCTTGGTTGATTTTTAATCACTTCATTGTCTTTGTCTGGCCAGGAGGCTTCTTTGAGCACGGGGCTGCTGCAGGACACCTTTTTCAACTTAAGGTTTGTCTACATATCATATAGTGTGCAATCTATTTATTTTATTATGTGGTACATGATTTGGAGTATTAGGAACAACTCACCACCATCGAGTGTTTGGAGATGAGATGTACTGGTTGTGAAGTTTGTCGTAAATGGATGGGATCGATGCGGTAAACATGACTACCAGTACATTTTCATCCCCAATTTCTGTTGGTGAGGAAGCCTTCATACATTAGTCTAAGTTTGATGATTGTCACTGTCTTGGTTTATTCTTACTTGCTACCATTACTATGTTTTGCAAGGATTCACTGTGGCAGTACCAACACAAGTGCAGAAAGGGAAAGATATGACTGTATTGGTCTAGCAAGACTCTTTTAGGATTGGAGTAAACTCCCAATCATAAAGTTTTCTTTAAAGAGTTTACTCCAGCTCCAAAAGGGTCTAGCTGGATTAGTATGCTACTATGAAAGAGGACCTGTCGGTGTCATTCAAGGACATTTTACTTACTACATTGTCTATATCTTGTGAGGAGGCTTCTTTGAGCACGGGGCTGCTGCAGGACACCTTTTTCAACTTAAGGTTTGTCTACATATCATATGAATTCTTTATAATATTATGTGCTACATGCTTTGGAATAATAGGAACAACTCACCACCATTGACTGTTTGGAGACAAGATGAATTGCTAGTGAAGTTTGCTGTAAATGTAGGAGATAGATGCAGCAAACCTCACGCGCAATATATTCTGTCTCCAATTTCTGTTGGTGAGAAGCCTCGATACATTAGTATAGATATGTTGTTATCATCAGTTAATCTTGCTTGATTTTTACTTGCTACATTATCTTTGTCTTGCGAGGAGGCTTCTTTGAGCAAGGGGCTGCTGCAGGACACCTTTTTTCGCCCAAAGGTTTGTTTACATATCATATAATCTCTTTATAATAGTATGTGCTACATGCTTTGGATATTAGGAACAACTTACCATCATTGAGTTTTTGGAGATGAAATATACTGCTTATGAAGTTTGCCGAAATGGAGGAGATCGATTTGGCAAACATGATGAGCAGCATATTTTCATCCCCAACTTTTGTTGGTGAGGAAGCCTCAATACATCAGTCTATGTTTGATGTTCATTAGTTTGTCTTGGTTTATCTTACTTACTAGTTACTACCATTATCTTTGTTTTGTGAGGATTCACTGTAGCAGTACCAACACATGTGGAGAAGGAGAGACATGAATGTATAGTTTCCTAGAACTCTCACATCTGAGGTCGACAAAGCAAAATGAAGGTTGCGTTAATGATAAAGATCTCTGAGAAACTGCTAAAAACCATTCTGCGTCCTATAACAAAGCTTCTTCTGATCCAAGGTATCATTACAGAACATCACATAAACTGCAAACTGCCAAAACACACAACCTTCTGATAACACATGCAAAAATGTATGTATCTATTTTGCCTTGTGCAGTTTTATCAATTCAGGATTGTGAATGAGTGTAGTGAATGGATGTATAAACGGTTGTATGATTTTCAGAGTTTGAATGAAATGGTTGTGTTAGTTGAATGAGAATGGATGTATTTCAGTGGGAATGAATTGAAAATTACAGGATTTCGATTCAGTATTGCAGGTTTAGAAATGAATTGTATTTGCAGGTTCAGGAATGAACTGTATTTGCAGGTTCAGGAATGAACTGTATTTCAGGTTCAGAAATGAACTGTATTCCGGGACCACTTTTGTAACGCAGGGCTTAACGCTTGCTAGCGTTTTTTTTTTTTTTAAATAATACAGTTTCTTCTAACGATATCAGACGTTACACAAATCTGTTAGTTGCAAAAACACGTGGCAATCCTAAAAACTGTTACAGATGTGTTTCCCACGGTTACAAACGTTGACTAAGCCGTTAAAATTTAGACGTTACACGCCGTAGTTTAACGGGAGCAAAAGTTGTTGGATCCGTTACGACCGAAGGACAGGTGGCAAGTGCTGAACCGTTAGAAAATAGGTTCCAACAGTACATTCCGTTACTTTAACAGTTAGGGTATCAGTTACGCAGGCGCAACGTTATTGGCTGTTTCGAAACGGTTAAGAAACTGCCAGCTGGCAAACGGATAAACCGTTACTACACAAAAAAAACGTTGGATATAATGTTACAGTTAAGCATTGTTTCATCAGTTTCTGCACACCGTAACGGGTAGACCGTTACAGTAGGTTGCCACGCGGCACGGTATGATGGTATGTCTCATCCGTGACAATAATTACTGCAACATATGCATGTGTTGCTGTAATTATAATTACACCAACGGCAGATCCGTTGCTGTAATTATCTCAACACTAACAATAACGGCGTCCCGCCAACGGCCACTCGTCGTTGCTGTTATTTTTTGCAACGAACCACTGCCGTTGCAAAAAAAAAGTCAATTTCGTGTAGTGGAATTGTTGATCTTGCATTAAGGATGTGAGATGACTTTCGTGTTGGGGAATACGAATACTTAGGAAATACCCCAAACATGTGTTTGGATAAAGTAGTATTGACATGAGATTACTTCTGTTGCATTACCATGGAGGGTAAGTAGAACAGATCATGATAACAGGTTTGGCCATAGATGGCCAAAGCACGCCATAGGCTGGCGTTGCCTGTAAGTTTACTCTGGCCAAGTAGCCAGGGCATGACATAACCCAAATCAGGTTTTGACCAAGTGGTCAGGGATATCACAGGTTGTCATCGTGACTTGGGTTTGGCCAAGTGGCGAGAGAAAGGCCAGTGCCGTCCCAAAATTAGGTTTTGGCCGGGTGGCCAGGGAAGAACTTGGCCATGGAAGGCCAGCGCTGTCCCTTAGGTGACTTGGCCTAGTGGCCAGGGAAGGCCAGCGCAGTCCCTTGGGTGATTAGTCCTAGAGGTCAGGGAAAATCCAGCGCCGTCCCTTTAAGTGATTTAACCTTGAGGCCAGGGAAAAGCCAGCGGCGTCCCTTTAGGTGATTTGGACTAGAGGCCAGGGTAACCAGCGTCGTCCCTTGGGTGATTTGGCCTAGATGTCAGGGAAAATCCAGCACCGTCCCTTGGGGTGATTTGTCCTAGAGGCCAGGGAAAAGCCAGCGTCGTCCCTTTAGGTGATCCTAGAGGCCAGGGAAAATCTAGCGTCGTCCCTTTAGGTGATTTGACCTAGAGGCCAGGGAAAAGCCAGTGTCGTCCCTTTCGATGATTTGGCCTAGAGGCCAGGGAAAAGCCAGCGCCGTCCTTATAGGTGACTTGGCCTAGTGGCCAGGAAATGAACTTGACCATGGAATGACCAAGCATAGCAAATTGGCGTGTGTCCATAGGATGGCGCTGGACAAGGAGGAACTTAGCCATGGAATGGACAAGAATAGCAAATTGGCGTGTGTCCATAGGTTGGCGCTGGTCAAGGAGGAAATTGGCCATGGAATGGCCAAGCATAGCAAATTGGCGTGTGTCCATAACATGGTGCTAGCCAAGGAGGAACTTGTCCATGGAATGGCGCATAGAAAATTCGTGTGTGTCCATAAGATGGTGCTAGCCAAAGAGGAGCTTGGTCATGGAATGGCCGAGTATAACAGGGTGGAGTGTGTCCATAAGATGGTGTTGGCCAAAGCATCTCTTGTCTAACCAGAGTCGATGTAGCAGCCCTGTTCTCCTAGTTACATGGTGGTTCATCATGCTTTGTTGGGTGGTGCAAAATTTTGTCTCTTTAACATGAGCCTTGTGTGAGTATAAAATCTGCATAGGTGCATCATGTTCCATAGCCCACAGATCTCAAACTCACACACACAGTTACTTAAACATTATACAAGGTGCGAAGACCTCAAGAACAATACCGAAGACATGTAAAAAGACATTAATCAAAGGATTAAACGTATAAGAGATTATACTTCTATTTTGCTACTACATGGATATGATCCTAAGGGGCTAGAGGAGATACAGACCTAATCCCTCTCTCTCCACTTAGGTTATACCCCAAAAATCCAACCTCCTACAATGTTTTCCAAGCTCGCCTTATATAGGCCGAGCTTGGGTGGTTTACAGCTAATAAGACAATTGACTCAATCGTGGTGGTGTTAATCCTTGTCGAGTAAGGTGGTTCCTTCGGTGGTACTCCGAAGATGGTTCATGGGGCTTCGGTCCTTCGAGGAAGGGTCTGAATCCCTTTTTTCTGATTCTCTACTCGGTGTGCTCGGTCTCATCTTTCTTTGGTTAGACCCCGAAGCTTCACTACTTCTTCCTTTGGCGTGATCTTGCTTCTTGGATCTCTGACACGTGTCCCGAGGGGTTTTACCCTCCACAGTTTGCCTCTTTTCTTGTCCGAAGATCGATGAGGTTCGGAGAAGAAAACCCTTGGCGTCTCGCCTTCTTCGACACGTGTCCATCTTTCGGTTTCTTTAACTGACACACGTAACTTTAAGTGTTTTTCGAAACCCTCGCTTCTTTTTCACCGGCTACTTACTGCGCTGGTTCCATCCCTTTTTATTTAAATTCGCTTACTCTCGCCTTTCCTTCCCTCTTCCTTCCTCCAATTTTTTATCGCTTTCCGAGACGTCTGATTGTTCTTGGAACTTTTCTCTACTGTATCCTTTCTTTGGTTTTGGTAAGCTTTTGAGGTCTGTCCCCCACCATTTTGTTTGGCTTTTGTTTGCTACTCCTTTTAACTTTTCCTTTGTTTCAGGCTTCTGAAAGTACTTCTTCTGGTAAGGTGTTGCCCCGGAAAATGGTGGATCCTCAGAAAATTAGTTGGGAAGAGAGGGCGCGAATTTATGGGTTTAACCAAACTCTTTTCCCTTGTTGAAGCTTGGGTAGGCAAATTCTGTCACCTGAACTGCTTTCTGCTCAAAAGTGTAGTAATAAAAGGTTGATCGTTTCCGGCGAACAACTCGGTGCCGGTCTTCCCATTCCGTTGTATAATCCGTCCAATCCTCTTTTTTACGAGATTTATTCCAGGATCAGCCCTCCTTGTGGTGTGATGCAATTGAATGGAAATTCTATTCGGGTTATCAGCGAATGGGTTGCTAGTTCGGAGGGCAAGTCGTATTACTATGAGGAACTTCCCGAGAAGCTTAAACGTTCTTCATATTTCTGGACTGCTGAGAATTTTTTCAAGTACTACAAGGTGGAAAAAAGTTTGCTCAAGGAGAAAGCTCCCTGGAGTCTGAGCTTAGGTAAAGTGGTTGATTCTTCTCATGCTCTTGGTGATGTGGACCTTACTAATTTTAAAAGGAATACGCTTCTTCGTCATTCTAGCGACGAAGTGTGGTTTTCAAAACCCGTGCTCATCGAAGGTCCCGTTCTCTATGGCTACGAAGATGAAGAGGGGAGAGTTGAGCGTACAAAGTTTAAGGATGGGCATGATTTTCCTGTCGTTGATTTCTACAGAATTCATTTCTCTGAAGAGGAACGTAAGAAGTCTCAGGAAAAGATTGCTCTTGGCAAGATGAGGGTAAGGTGAAGTTGTTTTTTCGTTAATCATTTTTTAATTATCTTGCTCATGTGTCTTCTTGTTTCAGAAAATGGAGCAAGATAAGCTAAAGAATCGACGGTCTTCAGAACGTGACGATGATCCGAAGAGGAAGAGAAAAAGATCTTCGAGGTCAGCTTCTGCTGGGAAGGGGGGAAATGGTCAGGTGATAAACACTTTCGGCCTCAGCTACGCAATAGGTATGGATATCTGCCTCTGTTTAGAGCTTGAAAAATTGACTGTTTTTCAGCAGAACAAGGTGTTGTTGGTTGATGATGGTACTGCGAAGTTTTCTTTATGTGATCCGAATCGAGAGAAGAGCGCTACTGTGGTTCTGAAGAAAAGAGGTGTGAAAGCTACCGTCCCCGCTGCATTACCGAAGGGGCGATGAAGAGACCGAAGATGAGAGGCCTCCGATTTTTAAGAGATTAAGAAGGGGGCTAGTGAACGAGCGTCTTTTTCGTGGGTCAGCTGCGATGTCGGCTTCCCGAATTGTAGTACCCTCACAGGGACCTTCCTCTTCTTCTTTTCCTGATGGTGATGCCTCAAATCCTAGCCAGCCTGATATGAATTTGAATGAATATGATTCCAATGATCTTCTTATAGGCTCTTCTCTAGATTTGTCGGCATCGGTTACTGCAGGTACTCCTTCGGTCCCTAATATCTTTGTTCATAGGCCGTGCTCAGATGCCGAGGCCCAAAATTTCTTAGAGCAGAGTTCTTTCCCTGGCCCGTATGCCAAAGATTTAGCCAATCATCTGAAGGCACATGCGAGAGATCCTCAGAATCACCCCTTCGATCCTTCGGTGGCCGAGTTTCTTTCTCAAGTTTTTTCTGGCTCCTGGAATAGGAGTACGCTTGCCTCAGCAGTTACTAATCACCAGGCATTCATTGAAGCTGTGAGTTCGTTTTTTGGTTGTCTTGCCCTATGTGTTTGTTGTTTGTTGTTTTTAATCCCATGCTGGCTTCTTTTCAGCAAAGGCATCATGGAATGTACTTGCTGGATTTGGCTCGCGCCCAAAGTCTTGAGATTGCTCATCTTGACAAGGAGAATCAGCTCTTACAGCAGGAAAAGGGTAGTCTTGCCGGGTACGTGAAGGGTTTGAATGAACGTCTTGAGACTGCTATGATAGAGCGAGATGGTTATTCCCGAAGTGTGGAGGTTCAGAGAGAGCGAGTTTCGAAGCTGGATGCTGAGCTACTTATTTCTCGTGGTGCATGTGAGGAAAAGGATGTCAAGATTGCAGCTTTAGGTAAGGAGATTTCGAGGCTTAATGATCATATCAAAGGAGAGACTGCGCGGACTGCCTTGTTTAGTCATAAGCATGGTCGATATTTATTTAGGAATTTAGGTATGCAGCCGCCCCATTATTCTAATGGCCTGAAGGATCCTGATGTCTCACTAGAGTCTAATAAAGATCTTATTTCGTCAGAGAATGTTAAGTTGATAGTGGCTCAATTGCAAGCAGCGAAGCTTGAAGAGGATCTCGAAGAAATGGGTAGCGACACTGATGGTGGAACTGAAGGAGAGGAGGATAAATTTATTGGTGAGAAGCCGAAGGCGAGTAATGATTTTGATATCGAGAGGCTGAAGATGGGTGATAGGATCGCTGAAGAGGAACCAAAGGAAGGCGGTGGGATTGGTGGCGAGACGCCGAAGGAGAGTGAAGATCCTATTGGCGAGGAGCCGAAGGTGGGTGACGAACTTGCTGGCGAGAAGCCAAAGGAGAGTGGTCTTGTCGATGCTTCTGATAATGGTTCTAGGATTAATATCGAAGATCGGAGTTCAGTGGATGAGATTAATGCCAATGGTGCTCCCGAAGTTTCGCCTTCGCTTGTGAAAAATGGCGGTGAGTCTTTGGTTCCTCCCCAAAATAATCCTCAAGGTGCTTTTGAGTCTTATGTTGTTTTTAAGGAGATTGCTGAAGATGTAAAATAGGGGGTGTGTTCCTCCTACCACTTCTTTTTTGATTTCTTGCCTTTGTTCTTGTATATTGAATATCAGACTTGTGTATTGTTTGCTTCTTTTGTTCTTGATGCGATGCTGTTCTTTGCTCTTGTTGTATTTACTTTGCTTTTGCCTATTCTGAATCGGGCAATTACTTTTTGTCGATGACTCTTATGGCTACTCGAGGTGCAACTTCGGGGCTTACTTCGATGTAGGAGATAGTGAACCAAGCTAGTGGGGGCTTACGGATCACCCTTCCCAAAGGCTTTGAGTTACTCGCACTGGTTTCAAGCAAACACTGGCTATTGAGAGCATAGGCATCCGTTTCGCCTTAGTACATCAGGTAGGAACCGAAGATATTTGCTTATCTTCCTGGAGGGCATGGTGGCGCCCTGGTAACCTATTTTCATCGTAAGTAAATGTAGGAGCTTATAATGGATGCCCGTTTTTCAATAATAAGTAACACAATGGGGGAGTGTCGGTCAAGGCTGGAGCTTAGACATGGCACTTTTCTCTTATCGCGGCCTAAAGTTCGACCCATCTATATCTTTAACATCCCCCCCTTGAGGCTTAGGTTTTTTTGGAGGGGTCCCTCGGCTGCGTACTTCGTTGCTTGTTTTGAGAGCGAAGCAGCTGCCTCGGGGTTCCATCCACCGCTATAGGTAGACGTTAATCCCATTTATTATCCCCTCGACGCCTCAGAAAGAGAGGTCCTCGTGGTCGTATGGTAGTGGATACGAATGTATCATCAGCTTATATAGCCTTGATTCAAAGTATCCACCGCTAACGGGGTGTCTTGTGGGTAGAGGACTGTGTCACATAATTCGTAGGGCCCTTACGGTTTATATGAGCATCAACTTTGTGCCTTCTTTTCGAGGTCTTTGTTATTTTTGGCGTTTTTTGCCTTGGCGTTATAACCTTTTTTTTTACGACAAGGCACTAGAGGAGATATGGCGCTATGGCCGGTTCAATCGTTGTGGATTGAAAGACTTTGCGTGCCTGCCTATTTAGATAGGGCTGTTTAGACTTTGAAGCTTGTTTCCATGAGCTGTTGCAAAATATCTATTTTTGATTCGCTGATTGACAGCATTCATACATTTGCACGTTTGATATTTTTATACACTTGTACTCTGTAGATATTTGAATCCTGCTTTTATCTTATATTAAATTGCACACGCCCTTTCTCTGTTGTCTGCTTTGTATTTACCCGTTTTGTATGGTCTTTTGCGTCGCCTGGCAGCTGTTACTTCGGGATGAACAAAAGGTGATTCTAGGATCCTTTGCTGAAAGTGTAGCTGTGACCGAGGGTCGTCTCCTGCTTATAGTCGCTGGTGTGGTTTGTTTGACATCTTGTGTTGTTTCCAGATGTGTTAACATTGACCGAGTCTTAGTCTGTGTGCTTTATTTTGTGGCATGTTCTGTCCTCCTCGATGCTTCGCTACCTGTTTGTTTCTTCTTCGGTGCTATATTTCTCGGTGGTGATTTTGATTTTGCCAAGCCTTTGTTTTATAAATATTATATGTTAACTTGGTAGACTGAATGGTGATAATGATTGGTATCTCCACCGCGAGAGTTGAATAGTGGCGTGGGGTGTAAAAGGCATGCAGCTACTTTATTGGGTAATGTGAGGTTATGGCGTCTTAAAACATAGGTGCGTTTATCAAGGGAATCCTTAATGCAGTTATTACTTTTCCCAAATTGTAACGTCTGTAACTTGTTTAAAGTTGATGGCTAGGTGGTGCCGTGATTTACTATAAAAGGCCAAATTGTCCAACTGTTTTTGCAGTGTTTTTTGTGTGATAAGGTGTCTTTTTAAGAAGAGATGGCTGACAGAGGGAAAGCGCCCATGGAGGAAGGAAGTAGCAGGATAAACCCAAACAGTCGGAGAGAACAGGTTCGAATGATAATGGAGATGGAAACCGATTTTTCAAGTGGTGGTTCTTCTAGAAGGGAAAGTAACCCTGATAAGGTGATTCGTCTTTTCGATCATCCCATAAGGAGTTATGAGAGAAGGATAGAACAAAGAATGAGAGAAGATGGTGGTCCTTCCTATGACTGCCGTATGTATGAGACGAGATCGTTTTTTCGTCGTCATAGTGAAGAAATTTTGCTGATGCTGGGAGAGGATATCGTTTTTTCTGATGACGAGATAAGTGTAAAGGTTGAAGTAAAAGAGGAGGTTGATGATGCTGGTCCGTCTGCCGCCGCTTTTATCCCTGTTCCGCCGGTCAATGAACCTGTCGCAGATGTGAATGATCTTATTCCGGAGGTTGTTGTCCCCGAGGAGAATGTTGCTGCTATTCCTGCCAATGTGCCGATTATTGATGTGGATCTTCTTGATGGTCTTGATGAAGATCGTGGTACTGTGGCTGGACGGCTTCATGGTAGACGTAGGAATGGGAGAAATTGATGTATTTTTCCCTTTTTAAATGCATGTTTGAACCTTGTTTTTCTACGGAGTAGTTGTTATGTTTTTTAGAATCTTTACTTTGCTTATTATTTTATTTAGCTATCATTTTTATGGTATTAATGTGTATCTTCGTTAGTATCTCCATTGGTGCCGAGTCTATCTTTGCTAGATGTATATTTTATGAACTCTACTGTTTATATCCGAATGTTCGCGTCGAAGGATTTATTCTTTAAGTGGTGTTATCCGAAGCGCATGTTTGTTGTTTGAAATACATTTGTTTTTTCTGAAAACTTTTTCTACCCCTTGCGGATCTGTACTGATAAATTCTTAGTTTTTTTTTTCTTTTTACGGACACCGTTTTTAGGACGTCAAAGTTGTTTAATGGCTTCGTTGATTGTTACCAATTCTAATGATACGTCGTTTTTTCGTATGATGCTCTTCTTTGAATCCATAAATATCATTGTTCAAGGATACCAGTGAGACATTCGTGAAAGTACCTTTCTGTAAGCCCTTCCGAAGATGATGTTTACTTCTTCCCTGGGTTATCCGTATTTTAGTGTTGTTATTTTTATTTGTTTACTGTTATACTAATGAGAGTGTGGTTCGAACCTTTTTCGAGAAGTCTGTTTGTAAAAATATGTTTCTCGCTGGCTGGAAGCATCGCCCGAAGTACTTCAGACCTTCTTCGAGAGTGGTTCGGGCCTTCTTAGGATCCAAATTTGTTTCTCCTTGGTGACGGTCCCTATTCCTTGCACCGGTTCTTTTGGCTTGATTGGATCTCCAAAGTGCAGCGATCTGTTTAGCGGTTGTATTTGGGTGATTCTTCTTTTGACGTCTTTTTCCTGCGTTTCTACAAAATGTAGCAAATAAATGAGGTCCATGACTATATTCCACTGGTCTTGTTATGTAAGATTTGTACAATCCTAAAAATAGTTTTTTAAGCTGTTCTTGGCTGCTTCTTTTGTAGTTTGACGCTGACTTTTCTGCCACCTTTTTATTTGCTTCGGCTAGTTGCTTTTTTAGCTTTTTATCTTTCTGTTTTTCAAGATTAACTTTCTGAACTGTGCAGCTCTCGTCGTATCTTCTTCGGTTGGTTGGTGTAAAGTCATGTCGTTGTTAGGGACAGCCACTTCATCTTCATCTTCGTCATTTTCTCCATCTTCTGTAACTGTGTAAAACCCCAATGGTTAGATCTTACACAGTACACCCAAATAAGATATACCAACATACACACAATCATTCCAAAACATATATCAAACACAATAATCATAAGGAATACCAAAGAGATAAGAGTTAGAGATACTTGACAAGATGTTTTTACTTGGTTCGCCCTCATAAGTAAGGACTACATCCAAGGATTATCACTAGTATAAGCATGATTACAATTCTCTCTTTACCTTGCTAATCTTCTAAGCTTAGTCTCTCAAATAAGAACCCTAATTTTAGTCTTAGGCAGTAGAGAGCAAGTGTGATACTTTTCCTCTCTCCAGACCAATCCCAAAATGTGTCCAACCCCTTTCTCAGTAGGTTAATTCACTATTTATAGACCTTTTTACATGGTGGCATACAGCTAATACAAACAAAGTTGGACTGACACTATTTATCACGACTCGCCGTCACACATACATCGGCGAGCTCGTTCCTTATTTTATAAACATAGACGATAGAATTTTCTAGGGGATAAGGTTGGTGACGCATCCTCCACTGAGTCAAACTAGTCAACCTGACAATGTATCCGTTCTGACTTCTCTTTAATGCTCACCTAATAATCACCTAACAATTGGTGACGTGTCTCCACTCGTTGATCCCTTACTCGACGTAATCTTGGTTTCTTCGATGTACTCGCCGAGCCATACTATCCATCCCAAAGTCGTATATCGCCCAGCCTGTTACCCGCTGAACCAGAACATCTCGGCTGTATTATTTTTATACAGCATCTCATCTAGGATGCTTTTATATCGGGTAGGTATTTTCTACCCTTACATCTTCTTCTTGTACTTGCTGTAGAGGTAGTTCGTCAGCCTCTGGGAATCCTTCTCCCTCTGGGCCTAAGTCCTCTACATCTACTTCATCTTCGTTTACTCGTTCCCTGTGTTGGACAGTGCTTGCCGCTACCTCGGGTGATAACCCCTTACTCGTTGAGAATCTAGTGTAATGATGCCTCGAGGAGACGGTCCCTTGCTTCGAAGATCCCACTCGTTGCTTCGGAGCCTGATCAGATTTCGAAGTCATTCTGGTTGTGACCTATCAGAAGACAAAAAACCCATGAGGTCCAAGGCGGCTACTGCAGTATACTATGTCTGTCATGTAGGTCTGTACGTTGCAACGGTTTTTATCGTGCGAGTTTTTAGCGTAGGTCGTATTCGTTCTTTTTAGATACATCCCTAACTATATTTTTTGTCTTTTAGCCAAAAACATCTTTTCCAACGATTCCTTCGTAAAATTTTATTTCCAAATGTAGCAGAGACCTTGAAAACCCTAAAAATAGGTCTAAATTTTTTTTTCATAATCGTTTTCTTGTAGCCGATCCTAATTTTAAGACATATATTATGAAAATCAATTACCATGCTTGAAATGGATTTCATCATGTCAAGGTTTGAAACCCTTAGACGTTGATCTGACTATTTGATGATTTGCTCATAAAACCCTTGAACATGCTAAAGCTTTTAAAGATCTTTAGACGTTTGAGGTATTGGAGCGTTTTTAAAGAACAAGCTTTGAAAATCTTTAAAAAATGAGAAAATTTATGAAAAATTTGAAAGCCCGAAAAATCACAGGCAAACCCTAAGTTGTTTTAATCAGTCCCTGTTTCTAGCGCCAAACTGTGTGAGTATAAAATCTGCATAGGTGCATCATGTTCCATAGCCCACAGATCTCAAACTCACACACACAGTTACTTAAACATTAAACAAGGTGCGAAGACCTCAAGAACAATACCGAAGACATGTAAAAAGACATTAATCAAAGGATTAAACGTATAAGAGATTATATTTCTGTTTTGCTACTACATGGATATGATCCTAAGGGGCTAGAGGAGATACAGACCTAATCCCTCTCTTGCCACTTAGGTTATACCCCAAAGAATCTTCTAGGGGATAAGGTTGGTGACGCATCCTCCACTGAGTCAAACTAGTCAACCTGACAATGTATCCGTTCTGACTTCTCTTTAATGCTCACCTAATAATCACCTAACAATTGGTGACGTGTCTCCACTCGTTGATCCCTTACTCGACGTAATCTTGGTTTCTTCGATGTACTCGCCGAGCCATACTATCCATCCCAAAGTCGTATATCGCCCAGCCTGTTACCCGCTGATCCAGGACATCTCAGCTGTATTTTTTTTTATACAGCATCTCATCTAGGATGCTTTTATATCGGGTAGGTATTTTCTACCCTTACATTTTGCCTCTTTCATCTCCTAAGACTTTAGTCGCCGGGGATGAAACTTTTCTTACTCGCCGAAAATACCGCCCCACGTTCTCCACTAAGCTTTTTTTTTCACGCCACACGTCCACTACCATGCTTCAGTTACTCCACGTGTCTTCCATGCATTGCTTCCACTTTATGACTGGTAACCGTCTATACCCATCATCTCCATTACTCTATCACAGCTCACAACCGTTATCGCCGGTTGGTTTTCCCTTTCTTCCTATAAATACTTGACTCTGCATCTTCTTCTTCCTTTTACGAGTTTTTCTTTTCCTAAACCCTAAACCTCCTGCTGCTGCTTCTTTCGCCTGAGTTTTTCATCTTCCTCCTTTTAATCATCCAGTTTCTCTTCTTCTTCCTATTACTTTGTGACGATTTCTTCTTTTCTTCCCTCTGTGTTGATTTCTGCTACAGATTTCTTTTTAGCCGTTTTCCGTTTCCGGTAGCCACCAATCTTCATCCCTTCCGATTAACTTTTCGCCGGAAACCACCAATCTTCATCTTCTCCGGTCAGTCTTCAGACTATTTTAATGGCTCCAACTAGCAAACCTTCCAGATCTAAAAGCAAAGCTAGCAAAGCCAAAGCCACTGATCAAAAGGTGCCAAATTGGAAGACTGATTGGCCTGGATATTGTGCCCATTTTGGAGTAGATTTTCACAACCCCAAAATTCATTCACTGCCTGATACCAAGAAGGTATCCGATCTACTATCTGTCGACGATCTCCTACGACCAGAGACGAGTAATACTTGGGCCGCTGTTGCCTTTGGTCAACTAAAATCAGGGTTGACATTTCCTCTTTACAATCCGAAGAATATTTTTCTCGTCGACCTTCTTGTGGCGATCGATAGAAGTCCTTTCCAATTAACCGGTAATGCTATCCGAGTAATGACCGAATGGAGCAAACACCGAGATAGAAAGACTGACTATCCTTTGCTCGCCAAGCTGGATGCTCATAAACCTGAGGAGTTTACTGTGGAGAAATTCCTTGAACAGTACTATGTGGCTTCTTGTACTAGGAAGACCGATCCTTGGGCTGTCCGCTTTACACCTAAAAGGAATTATCCTACTGAAGAACTGTTACTCGCCGATATCGAATTCACAAGCACAGAAGAAAAACCAATTGTTCGTCACAGCTCTGAGGGCGATTTTTCCAATCTTCCTTGTCTCATCGACGGGCCTTGGTTGCTAGGTTGGGAGGATGATGACAAGACTAAAATCCGAGAAGATTTTTTGCCTGAGCACTCTCACCTCGCCGAGCATACCTTTTGGAATGTAGTCTGGCCTGATGCAAACAAGTATGCCAAGGATGATAACGGCAAGTTTCTTAGAGTGAAAGATAGAGATTATGTCAAGCTCCCAGCTGATGCAACTACTGGAACAAAAAGAGGTCGAGAAGATACCGCCGACCCTTCTCAGGTAAATATATATCTATATTTAGCAAAACTAGCAAAGACCCAGCTGAAGGTCTAGAAACAAGCATTTTAACTTAACTTATTTTAAAAATATATGCAAGTATATTTTTAAAATATATATCTATATTTGCCTCTGCTTGTTTCGAGAGCTGATGGGTGTGTCTTTGGTAACATTCGTTTTGCAGCGCTCAAAGAAATCCAGACCTACCGACGCCGAGAGAGCTGAGGAGATTCGCCGACTTGCTTTAGAAAACCTACCTGCTCCTCCAACTTCTTCTCAATCAGTTAAGGAGACTGCCTCTAGCAAGGAAAACCTTGAAACAGTCGCCGATAAGTCCACCAAGGATAATTCTGTCATGCACGTCGATCAACCTTTAAAGGATAGTTCTGATATGTTCATTGATCAGTCTGCAAAGGATGGTTCTACCAATCCTCCCGTTACTGAAGATATTGAAGACATGAATCAAGATGCTGAAACATATCCCAAGGGTAATGATCATCTTGACATGGAGATGGACATGCTTAATATATCTGCTGGTCAAGAGACCACCAAACCATCTTCTTCTTCAAAGAATCCAGAGTTACTTTCAGTTAATCATACTTCTGCCGCCTCAGCCCTTGAGCCACATCTCGCTGGTTTAGCCGTTCTTAATAGATTGCCCCGGCATCCTCTTACTCCTCAACCCGCTAAAGGACCTGGAAGCTTGCAGCTGACTGCCTCTAATATGCTCGCCGAAGCTTTTAACAAGCTCAGTGTGGCGGATGACTGCACAGACCAGGAGTACTTTGAAACACTGGCGCAATATAGTCGTCCTGGGTTTGTTCATCACCCCAATTTCCACAAGGCTGCATCAGTCATCCCTTACCAGGAACATTTCAACCTTTTCAACATGGTGAGTATCTTTTGGGACACTTCATCTTTTCCACCTCTGTCATCATTGAATACTTATGCTTACTCTTTGTAATTTCAGCACTTTCATCACTGCTTGAGTGTTGCCTCGGCCAATGAGGGTCTTAGCCGTGAGATCATTAATCTCAATAATCATATCAGTCAACTGACACATGATTCGTTGGTGCGAGGCCAAGAGGTTGAAAGGTTAAGGAATGAGGCCCGAGAGCGAAGCCTGACAGTTACAACTCAGCAAAGTAAGTTTTCTCCCTATCTCTTTCTGTTATGTTATTCTTCTTTCCATCTTGCTCTTTTCGCCGACCCTTAGATTTCCTGCCCTCCAAGGTTGCCATTCCTCCGATGAAGATAGGCTTAGGCGAGCTGAATCCGAAATCGAGAGACTTAGTAATAGCAACTTTAAGCAGTGTAGTCAATTATTCACTTTCCTCAAGGACCTTAAATGGTGTCTCCGAGAATTGGATCAGGATGTTGGTATTATAAGAAACCTCTGTAATTCTTATCAAGCTGCTCGATCGGAATTAGGCTGGATGACTAGCCAACGTGATGATGCACTTCGCCGAGAGGAACTAGCCCTTGCTGCCAAGACAGAGGCCGAGACAGGTCATAAACGAGCTTCCTTCCTCTGGCAAGAAGAGAAATCCAGAGCTGATAAGCTGGCTTCACAAATTATTAGCTTAAGCACTGAGAAAGAGACCGCCGAGTTTCAAATTCAACGCTGGAAAGATACGGCGGCGAGACATGAAGCTTTGACGATTGATTTGTACAAGCAATGTTCTACCCAACAGCGCCAAATAGAACAAATGTTAGGTCCGTGTGCCAATGAAAATTTTGAGTTTCATATGACTCAGTTTAGGGAAGCACAAGAGGGCATGCGGGTATATGTCCGTAATCTAGAAGGTAGCTTTTATAGGGTTTACCCATAACTCATCATACTTGTGTTTGTTTTCAACCTTCTTTACCATGTTTCTTTCTCCTTTTGCCTCAGCTACAATCCAGAGGTTAAGGAATGAAGTAGATCATCACAAAGAGATCACCAAAGGCTGCCATGAACTTGAGATGAAGATCCGGGAGCTTTCTGATGAGCTCAAGGAGCACAAGTCTTGTCCCGACAAGATAAAAGATTTGTCCGAGAAACTCAGAGAACATGATTCTTGTGCTGGCAAGCTTGCGGATCTGAATAAGCAACTTCTTGACCATGCCTCTTGTGCTGGCAAGATTCAAGAACTTGAGAGCGCCCGAGATGGTCTTCAGATTGAGGTCGCCGAGGCCAAGGAAGATATCCAATATTGGGAGAAGCGTCATAAGGAAGATGTCATTAGTGCTGCCTTTATCGGCGCTCAAGACTTTGCTTACAAGTTCTTGCCTCAGCAGGGAGTGGAAATTCCCTTGGGTTATCAACGACCTACTCCTGAACAGCTCGCTATGCAACTAAAAGAGAAGGCAAGCACCAAAGGAAAGGAAGTGCTATCAGAAGAAGAGAATGAAGAAGAACAAGAAGAAGAAAACTACCAAGAAGAAGAATCTGAGGAAGAAAGTTCAGAAGAAGAAGTTGAGGATGAAAATCCTAAGGGACAAAATCAGTCTCTTGACGTTGGTACTGGAAATGCAGAAGGTGAACAACTCGGCGAGCATAATGCAGGAATGGTGACCGTCAATGCTAGCCAACCAATCGTCGAGCAAAGCACAGAAACGAGTACCGCCGATGTTAGCCAGTCGGTCAACGAGCAAAACGCGGAAAGGGCTACCGCCGATGCTAGCCAACCTGAGGATGCTAGAGCTGAAAATGTTGGTGAAGGAAATCTCGGCGGTCTTACTCATGATACGCCTTATTCTCCTAAGAGTCCTTATAATGATCCCAGATGTTGAAGTAGCCTGTCTTTTGCCCTTTTGGATGTTGGGGAGGATAAATTGTTACCTCCTTAGTCTTTTGTGTTTCTCTTACTATCTTTTGTTTCCTTGTAATGAACTATTTCCCTTTTTGATTGTTATTTTTGTGAATGTTATCTTTATGTCTGTTGTCATCTGCTTTCTATGTGCAATTTTCCTTTGCTACATTTGACGTGCTCCTCTCTATCTTGTCTTCAAAGACTTAACTTGCCATTGAGTGAAGCCCTGGTCCCGTACAGCCAACAATTTCTCAGAGCGACAGGGTTAGACCCCAGCCGTAACCATTACTTGTGCCCGTCGGCGATCTAATATAAGTTGTCTGGGTTGCCCTCATAGACTTTAATACACTATAGCTTCCGCCAGAGGTGATGCTACGGCGTATACGGATTAACACACCAGCGGCACCGCCGATGTGATGCTACAGCAGAGGGATCCTTATTTCCTTACAAACACTTACAGATCAACAAGTAACACGACTGGCCTTACAACTAAGCCTGGGTCGGACTAACTTTTACGATTAGGTGCATTCACTCAATGCAATCAAGCTTTCTGTATAAGAGGCCTTGGCTCTTAGTTGATTTATTGATTTGGGCATTATGCCATTAAAGATGGCACTTGGCCTTAGTACCTGATCAGGGTTTTTGTATGGCTTTATTGCCTTGTGATTATTGGGCATTCATGCCTTTGAAGACGGCTTTTATAGCATGTGGCTGAGTGTTTTTGCCTCAGCCATTGTGCTCTTGGAGCTTTGAAATTTTAGCCATCACCGTAGTTAGACTACCCAGTGAATGAAAAATGCAAGTGACACAGTAATTTGTTAACGGGGTTCGGCGCATGATAGCAAACCTACGTCCCCGGATCTTATTCGTTGTTATTTTACATGAGCTAATAAGATTTCTTGGGTATTATGCCCGCCAAGACTTCGGATTTTACATTGTTTCCATCAAGGATAGTACTTCTTAAGGAACCTGGCGTTCCAAGGATGTTCAAGTTGCACGCCATGCTCATCAATCAATACATACGCTCCTGGCCCAGCCACTCTTTTGACCACATAAGGGCCATCCCATACAGGTTCCAATTTCCTGCATCCTTCTCGCTGAGACGGGGGAATTTCTCGAAGTACCAGCTCGCCGGGCGAATACTCTCTTGGAATCACTCGCTTGTTGTATTTTCTTGATAACCGGCGGTGATAATTCTCCATGTGTGTAAGGGCGATCAGCCGTTGCTCTTCTAAATCATCCAGCTTGGCCAGAATCAAGTCTGTATTCAAATTCTTTTCCCATGCCTCATGCTTTGTAGTGGGCAGGATTACTTCAGATGGGAGTACTGCCTCGGCACCAAAAGTGAGTAAGAAAGGAGATGCTCCAGTTGCTTCTCGAACCGTAGTTCTATATGACCACAAGACATTGTGCAAATGCTCACACCACGCCTTTTTATGCTTCTCCAGCCTTTTCTTCAGTCCCATTCCAATAGTCTTATTTCTGGCTTCTGCTTGTCCGTTACTCTGAGGGTATAGGGGAGTTGATTTTCCCAGTTTGACACTGTAATGTACGAGTAACTTTCTTATATTGTCGCCGACCAGTTCTTTTCCATTATCGGTACATATCTCTGCCGGTACGCCAAATCTACAAAATATATTCTCCCAGATGAATGTGAATACTTCTTGTCCTGTTTTCTTCCTGATAGCTTTAGCTTCACACCACTTGGTGAAATAATCTGTTGCCACGATAATGTATTTCCGTTGTCCGGAGCCTGTAGTTAGTGGTCCAATGATATCAATGCCCCACTTGGCGAAAGGCCAAGGGCTAAGCACTGAATTTAAAGATGTCGCCGGCGCCTTGATTCTTCTTCCATACAACTGGCATGGCTTGCATCGCTGAGCGTATTCTTTTGCATCTTTGTTCATCCACGGCCAATAATATCCTTGCATTCTGACCTTTAAAGCTAGGGCTCTTTGGCCACTATGATTCCCGCAGTCTCCTTCGTGGATTTCTTTTAGTAACTTATTGCCTTCCTCTCTTGATACACAGCGCAGCAATGGTCCTGAAAATGACCGGCGATATAGGATTCCATCTCGGAGTTCATAGTTTGCCGAACGACTGATGACTTGATGAGCTAAGATTTGCTTTCCTGGTAAGGTTAAGCGGTCCAAATAATACCGTATCGGTGTTCTCCAATCTGTCTCTGCTGACTCTTCAGTGTTTGTTGTTAGCACTTCTCTTTGCTCTCGTGCTGCTACCGATGACTGTGTCACTCTTTCAATAGCTATTGAAGGAACATCTGGATTTGTCATCATTGAGGAGATGAACGCCAGTGCATCGGCGTGCCTGTTATCTTTTCTGCAGATGTGGCGAAACTTGATACCTGTGATCCTCTGGGCATACTCCCTAGCAAGTTTTAGGTACTTCTGCATAGACGGGTCTGCTGTCTGGTATCGTCCGGATATTTGTCGAATCACCAGCTGAGAATCACTTGTCAATCTGACATTGCTAATTTTCATTTCAATGAGTATTCGCATGGCGTGAATAACTGCTTCATATTCTGCCTCATTATTAGTCGCCGGGAATTCTAGCCTTAACGAGTGTACTATCCTGGCTCCTTTTGGCGAGATAAGGACAATTCCTATTCCATTTCCTTCTTTATTTGATGAGCCGTCTACATAAACCTCCCATCCATCAGGACTACACTTCAATAGATCTGGTACTTCATGTTCTCGCTCATCCAAGGAGGATGGGATTTCTTCTATCTCCTCTTCCTCATCGATTGGGAAGTCGGCGAGGAAATCTGCAATGACTTGAGACCGCTGAGCTGTACGTATTTCATACTAGACGCCGAACTGCTCAATCTGTTGATTCCACTTGGCGATGCGTCCCACTCGCTGAGAGCTGTGCAAGATAGATTCTATTGGAGTTTTGGTGAGGACCACAATGGGATGGGCGTGAAAATATGGACGTAGTCACTGAGATGCGAAAACCAAAGCCAGAATCAACTGCTCTATTTTGGTATAATTCTTCTCTGCCCCTTGCAGTGTTCTACAGATATAATATATAGGTGTTTCCCCACCTTTGGTTCTGACAAGCACTGCACTTATGGCGAAAGGTGTTGCAGCGAGATATACTCTGAGTTCTTCGCCGTGTTCAGGTGGCTGAATTGCTGGGAGAGTGGCGAGATACTTTTTAATGCCCTGAAATGCAGCTTCATGTGCTTCAGTCCAGTTAAACTTTTCCCCTTTCTTCAATGTCTGGAAAAATAGTTTGCACTTGTCGGAGAACCTCGAGATGAATCTGTTAAGAGACGCCAAAGTCCCGTTGAGTCGCATAACATCTTTTACTTTTACCGGCGAGGGCATCTCTATAATTGCTTTAACCTTGGCTTGATCAGCTTCCACTCCCTTCTTGGCGACGACATACCCCAAGAACTTTCCTGAAGTTACACCAAAAACACATTTTGCCGATTTGATTTTCAACTTAGTAACACGCATATGGTTAAATATTTCTCTGAGGTCTTCCACCATCAACTTGCTCGCCACAAGCATTTGCTTCTACTTCTCCACTAATCCTTCGTAGCATTGGATTGGGTTCAGGTGACCTTTTTGTATTCTCTAAATGAGTGATGTCCTCCATGTAGACCTCCTCCTGATGTGCTACTCGCTGAACATGTGGTCGCCGAGATGTGCTTGCCAAGAAGGTATCTGTCCGACCAGCTGGTTCCATTGCTCTGCTTCTAGTGTTGTGACCACTGGGGAATGTTGCTGGTGTAGGAAGGATATGATGTCGAGGAGGCCTACCCGCCGGGGCTTTATCGCTTCTTCCTCTAGGACCCATTCGCCGAAGTTCTGTAAAAGAAGACAAACACACTTCCTGACAGTATTGCTCTGTTAGTACTGTGGGTAAATGCCAAATAAGTTAGTTGGGCTACTTTTCAGAATGTTGATGAATGAAAGACAAAAAGAGCAGCTTTAGATCACGTGATGTGCAGATGATGACTTAATCATGACAAGAATTGCAAAAACATCATATGTGACTGTAATTTTCAAATCAAAGTGATAGTACGGTAACAGTTTTAAGAAAATTTCTGAAAAGGTTTTTAAAATGCCATTTCCTTTATGAACATGAAGTTCATACTGACCCACCGGAAGAGATACCCTTTTGCCGGAAATATATATCTATATTTGTACTTTTCCGAGGAAAACCCATACCAACAATAACATTTTTCTATCCACGTAACTAGTTTCCCTACTGCTCATGTGAGAAAAGTGAAATATGTGATAAAATCCTTGAACAACACTGAATACAGCACAATTTCCAAAAATAGTAAAAAAATCTACAGAAAGTCAAGATATGTCGCCATAGCATACTAAAAATACCCAAGCTTTCCTAATCTTAGTAATATTCTACAAGAGAATCACTATACCAAACCACATGGTATGTCATACATAGCAAAACAAAATGAAGAAATCCTACATAGTGAATATAATTTTTCTGAATAGCATGATAAAGCGGCTGAAATATTAGCGGCGATCTCTATGATTTGCAAATCATACTATATATGGAAACAAAGAACATATGATAACATCTCAAAACATGAGCCATATGATATACCACTTTTAGTGAAATAAGAGAGGAGTCATAGAAAAGATCCTACACAGTGAGCCTAACACCCTTAAATAGCAGGTAAAGGTAATTAAAACACTACCGGCGAGTTCTAACACATGTGCATCATACCATATATGGAAAGAAAAGAACATCAACAAATCATACCAAAAAATCAAGGAAACACAAATTCAAAACCTCTTCTAGCGCCAAAATGTAACTGTGTAAAACCCCAATGGTTAGATCTTACACAGTACACCCA
>JAJJMA010126890.1:0-13398 GCA_023529015.1 Papaver nudicaule | reverse complement strand
TGCCTTAATCCCGTATGGAAACCTTTGTTTGCGCGTTGTTCACTCCATAGGTTGTAGAATCTTCATACGATCTCTGATTTTAACGTTTGACCCAAATATTCGAAGGGGAAAGACTCATCTTTACTCTACGCAGAGAATTTTCAGATTTCAATATGTCGCTTGGTATACTGGAGTATGTAACACTGCATTTGCAGAGTTTTCAGGGACATTCTGGAAGAGACCTTCGTATACGTGTTTTCAACGCCAATGTGATGAGTAAGTCGCCGGATCCCGTGTAACAAAATTTGGAGTGATCCTGCTCAATGAATATTGTCCCTACCGAAGATAGTCGCACCCGCTTTGTTGCTTGAGAGGAGCACCACGTCTTGACATTCTTGAGTTGAAAGATGAATTCCGACAGCGTTACTCGTAAAAGTTTTAGAGATTCTTTAGACATTCTGTGGATTATGCACGTATCAAGTCCCCAATTACATCTCACTTGGGATCCTTCACCAGATAAGATTGGTCCTCTGCTATGGAGACCAAAGCTACCCCTTATTGTTGCTTATATGCTAGGGTCGTCATTGGTGTTGCATTTGCTTGTGGTTGATTTGTGCTACAGCTCAGTGCCCGTGTCAAAAGAGATGTCGGTGGCGAAGGGTTGCATTTGATGAGGCATCTTCTAACTCAGGTATCACGAGGTTCTTCATTTATGTGAAAGGTTTGGTTTTCTTATGTTATGATTACGTCTGTTCTTTGATGCTTCATCACCACTTTTCTAAATTCAGAAGTATTTGGTTTCCTTGGCTTGGGTAGATAAACTAACTTTTTTTTTCACCGATGTTGTAACAGGGTTGCAGGTACGACCTCATTGTTCCTTGGGGTTTGTCATGCTACAAGGATATGTCTGAGGTACTCCTTGCGGTAACTGGATACTAGGTGGGTAAAATGGTGCTGCAAACCTCCTTATCTTTGCTTTGCCAGCACGGCTGTCCATTTCCTGAGATATTGGTCGCAGAATCCTTGGACGTATGATAACGCATTTTCTTCTGGTTCTCGCTTTGCGCTTGCTGCCATCTCTAATTGGTGTAATAAACACATTGATGAATGTGTGAAATTTAGAATACCTGTTAGTACTCCGCTGTTGTGAATCCAGGGTCTTCCCAAGACCATATCATAGCTTGGGTCATCTGAAGTAATGCAAAATTTGGCTTTTACTTGGGGTAGTCTCCATTGGTATCATTGTAACATGATCATAGGCCTCTCTTATCTTTCTTCTGGAGTCTCTGATTGTCGTGGGCAGATAGGTTGTCTTGTTTGGCGAGATGCCTTCGAGATGTGTCATGGTGGGCAGTCCCCAATCATACTTTCTTGAGATCATTTCTCTCTTATGACCATGTGGTGTGTCTCTGTCTCTTCTAGTTACTGGCTCGACGGTGACAGCTAGACTCTTGATGGGCGATGAATCTTTGTGAATACTTTCATCTCTCTGCATATCTTGTTCGTTTTGCAGTGCTTTGGCAGAAGGCAATTAATCAGCATCGTCTTGAATTCATATTTCTAGTAGCTCGAGTTTTTCCATGGACATCTGGGACATCCGGGGTCTCCTTGATGGTTGTTGCCACTGAGAAATTTCTGGTGCATTTGCCTGCGTTGGGTCCATCCTACGTTGTGCATCTTTTGCTAAGAGAGATATGCTGGGGCTGACGTACGAATGGGACATTTGAACTGAGGATTTTCCAAGGCCGCACCTTTCCTCCTGTTTACTCCAGTGATGGTACCAACTGAGGGCGAGACTCCATATTGTTTGTTGACGAGGTGACAGGTAACTCGACTGTCCTAGACGTCTTATTTCTTGTGGTGACCACCTCGAACTGACGGAGATAGATTTCGGAGATCTCATTTGTTCCAACGTATACAGTCTCAGGGGTGCATGTTGCTGAATCAGTGTCATCTAGCAATTGTGGTGAGGCTTTTCGTACTTTATTTTTGTATGACCCTTCACTGTGATAGCATTCCTGTGGAGGGGGATGAAGCTGTTATTGGACGATTTTATCGTCTTCGAAGTCCTTCATTATGATGAGATGAATAACAACCTTGTGTTGTGTGATTCTTGATAGGGATGACGTTAGAGCGTCACCGGTGTCCATGAGGGCTCGTTCGAATTCGGCACTCTAAATGTTTGTTGTCACATACAAAGCTCGATTGTGACTTTCTCCTACCATCATATCTTTTTTGGTAAAAGTAATGTATTTTAATGCAGAATCAGAGACAATGGATATTCCTGAGACTTCTAAAAAAGTAGTGGCTTTCGGACCCACAGGTTTTTCTTGCGTAGTGAAGCCCGTGACATAGTATTGATTATTGTTCCTTGAGTCCCCTGTCTCTAGATAAAGTTTCCCTGTTTCGTCTTTCTTCTTAACATCTTATAACGTAACATCTGCTGGTGTGATGATGAACAAATCTGTGGAAATGGCAGTCTCTGGGGGGCTGTTGATTCTGGAAGTACGCTTGGCTTGTTATTCTGCGGTGGTTGGGCCTTCCCTTTTCCTTCTTATGAAATAACTTGGATTAAAACATCATCGTAACACCGTTGAAGTCTGGAGAAGGTGTTTGTTATTTCCGATAAGGCTAGGGACATCGTCGATGGTCTTTGGCCGTCATTGGGTTTCTTGTTGTGATTGAGCATCTTTCAGCTCCCTCGTATTTCGAGAACAAAGGGGAAACGTATCCATGCAACAGAGGGACCCTTCACAGTCTTTCTCCTTTCCTGCAGTCTCCTAGTTACCAGTGATAGGTATTCCTCGAGCATCACTTTGTATGGTCGTCTTTGCAGCATGTCGTCATAGGCTTGGCTGAGACATTAGGGCTTCCAGATAAGAATGTGCTTTGGTTTGAGGATCTACCGTCTTCATTTGAGCAGAATTGATATTTTGAAGCATGAACAATCTTTGACAGGACAGGATTCGCACTAGGGGAAAATGATAACTGGTTTGTGAGGACGGCTGGAATTACAATGGTGATGGCGCCGTCATTATCCATGGGTGTAAAGTTGATTTGATATCTGATCCCAACCTAAGTTTGACCATCCTTAGATGAGGTTTTCTGAAACCGAAGGATTGATCTCCCACTGTGGTCGCCAATTGTTTTGCCATGGAAAACAATGTACTGCAAAAGAGTACTTTTAAGTTCGAGATATCAAAGTCGAACAAATCTATCCTAAACCAAGACAATGGTCGTTCTAGATTTGCTTCAGTTACAGATGAGGAGATAGGGTTGGTCTTAGGGAGGGAAGCAGAGAAAGAGTGAGATCAGGTATTTCTGGTTGAAGAGGAGAATGTGTGTGGTTTCTGAATAACTTGTGAAGATGATCGTTGCCGAAGACAACATGGGTTTCCTTATGATTTCGGAAGGATTTCTCAATTGAATCTGAATCTCAGGTTTTGCTCGAATGGAATAAGATGAACTGAGATGTTTTAAACTGAATTAAGTTGGATTGAGATAAGTTATCCTTGGAAATAGATGAAATCATATATTTATAGTATATTCAGAAATACAGTGATCTCTTGTTAATCGTGGAGGAAAATGGTAAAGGGGAGATAGTGGAATGATGGAGTTACTCCCTTAGAGATAGCTTAACTGCCAGTCATGCCCACTACCCATTACCCCATTATTTCCCATGAGTATAACCTCTTTCTAAGTGGGTGTCACGCCACAACAATCGTAGACCGCCAGACAAAAACCCTAATGTAAATCCCCCCCATTTGTGACACGTTTTGACATCTCTGTTGAATAGTGTATATGACTTGTTGTTCGAGTCAATTCGTATTGAATTGTTGATCTTGCCATTACTGGACGCTGGGTCTTTAACAATAATTATTATAAGGATGTGAGATGACTTTCATGTTGGGGAATACGAATACTTAGGAAATACCCCAAAATGTGTTTGGCTTAAGTAGTATTGACATAAGATTACCTCAGCTGCATTACCATGGAGGGTGAGTAGAACAAATCATGAAAACAGGTTTGGCCATAGATGGCCAAAGCACGCCATAGGCTGGCGCTGCCTGTAAATTTAGTCTGGCCAAGTGGCCAGGATATGACATAACTCAAAATCAGGTCTTGACCAAGTGGTCAAGGATATCACAGGTTGTCATCGTGACTTGGGTTTGGCCAAGTGGCGAGAGAAAGGCCAGTGCCGTTCCAAGATTAGATTTTGGACGAGTGGCCTGGCAAGAACTTGGCCATGGAAGGCCAGCGCCGTCCCTTGGGTGACTTGGCCTAGTGGCCAGTGAAGGCCAGCGCCGTCCCTTGAGTGATTTGGCCTAGAGGCCAGGGAAAATCCAGTGTCGTCCCTTAAGGTAATTTTGCATAGAGGCCAGGGAAAAGCCAGTGCCATCCCTTTAGGTGATTTTGCCTAGGGCCAGGGAAAAGCCAGCGCCGCCCCTTTAGGTGATTTGTCCTAGAGGTTAGAGAAAAGCCAGCGCCGTCCCTTTAGGTGATTTGGCCTAGAGTGCAGAAAAGCCAGCGCCGTCCCTTTAGGTGATTTGGCCTAGTAGCCAGGGAAGGAACTTGGCCATGGAGTGACCAAGCATAGCAAATTGGCGTGTGTCCATAGGATGGCGCTGGCCAAGGAGGAACTTGGCCATGAAATAGCCAAGCATAACAAATTGGCGTGTGTCCATAGGATGGCGCTGGCCAAGGAGGAACTTGGCCATGGAATTGCCAAGCATAGAAAATTGGCGTGTGTCCATAAGATTGTGCAGACCAAGGAGGAACTTGGCCATGGATTGGCCAAGCATAGCAAATTGGCGTGTGTCCATAAGATGGTGCTGGCCAAAGAGGAGCTTGGCCGCGGAATGTCCGAGTATAACAAGGGTGGCGTGTGTCCATAAAATGGTGCTGGCCAAAGCATCCCTTGTCTAACCAGAGTCGTTGTAGCAACCATGTTCTCCTGTTTACATGGTGGTTCATCATGCTTTGTTAGGTGGTGTAAAATTTTGTCTCTTTAACATGGGCCTATTATAAGTCCATTATGTTGTTTACACTTTTACCCATATTCTATAATCCACCATCAACAGTTACCAAGGATATCATTTAGTTATTTGATATGCCACTATTTGGTTGTTGTCCACAAGGTTGTAGTCGTCCGATTGGAGGTCGGGTAGCGATAGTCTTCACGATGGATTGTGGTGCAACTCTTAAGGAAGACAGTAAAGGACGTATGTTTCTCTAAGGGAGTACATGTGCGTGCCACCTTGTTGTGGTTGGAGGCGTAGGAATAATGAGGGTAAATCTTTGTGACTAATAGTCGTATTAGGGTCATATTGTTTACACCAACTAGTCTGAAATCTGAGAGTAGGTGTGTTTTCAAACTGGACTAGGTCCCGGGGTTTTTCTACGAGTTTGTAGTTTCCTCGTTAATAAAATTCTTGTGTGTACTTTAGTTTATTTCCGCATTATATTTGACATGTCATTTATAATTAAAGTATCATACTTGGTTATTGACATTGTCTTTCGGTATCTTGTATTGACTCCCGTTATGTGAATTAATCAGTTACGAAAGAGATCTTGTTCTTGAGTTCTTGATTAAAGGAACCGTTCAAGGTTTTACTTATAGGCTGCCTAAAATAAAAGATTGTTGGTGTACTTGGTACCGTCGTCTTTTCGAGCAATCTCTTATGAAGAGAAGTAGCTTAAATCAAAGGTTCCATAAGATTCGCGTAAGGATACGTGAATATAAAAAGCAACAAGTGGACAAGATCTCCATTCCCACTTTCATCGACTAATCTTGTTTTCTTAAAACCTGTAATTTTAATAACTTAAACACAAATCGAGTTAGAGAAACAAGAATGATATTCATAGATCATTAGTCGGTATGGGTTTGTCTTACGAATAACTTGTATTCGTTATCCATATATATATATATAAATGTTACTGGACTTCATCTCATGCCCTTAACCTTTGATCAATCATTGCCTTAAAGGTGAGGGATTCCCAAGATATCAACATGAGAATTATTCCATGAGTATATTACCCAATTATCATAACCTAAGTTTATATATCAACTTTATGATTAGATATTTTTATCTAAGAGCATAACCTTCTTAGTTTAAACAAGTAGGGATTCCCATGGATCATATTCTCGACTCTTACCTTAGGAGCCAGAGGCAGGGAGAACCCTACAAGTAGCACAAGAAGTGTTGATACCCATATCGAGTCATTACATTTTGTACTCACGCTTGTGATGTGGTAGCACCTTGAATATGACATTGCGTAAACCATAATATATATTAATACGGTGCTGAACAGAAAATCATGACAACCACTTTGGGAGTTTACAGTTATGAACCATCAGGACAAAAGGTCACATAACCTTTAGAGCGTGGACTCATCTATTTGGAGATCATTGCTCAACAAATATTAAAGATGAAGATTATTGTCTTTTCTTTAAAAAGATTGGGCTTTTGAACCACAAGTAAACAATTGATCAAGATGATACTAGGATTCCCATCAAACCACTTAGCGAAGTAACGCCCAACAATACAATGTGATTTGATAATAATAATTGATCAAGGTTCAAAGCAAATAATAATGAAATCATCAAACTTAGTTAAGTTTAATAGACATACATTTTGAGACTTCTCCAATCATAAGATCTTTCAAATTTTATCCAAGCGATGTGTTATATTTCTCGTGCTTTCCCTCACCATATTCAAGTAGGGCATTCATGGTGAGTTTGCACAACTCAATCAAGTTGTGTTAGAGTGAACAGTATTTTGTTCACCATAGGTGATTAAAAAAGAATTTGTCTCTAATTGTTTATATTTTTTTTATTTAGGTCCACTTTTGTATCAACAATAGATGATATCAATTTCTCGATGATTTTCAACACAATTGATGCGACGTCTGGGTGATCTTTCTTATTAACACTATGCTTTAGAATCCACATCTGAGTGGGTTTATGAGAAGTAGTATTCTTTTTCCCATTATTCTTACCAAAATTTCTTGGAAGAGAATTGGATTGACTATCCTTTTGCAAGTTAGTCGTTCTCCAGTTGGGAGCATCATACCTCGTCTTCATTTTTACAAAGTTATTTTCCTTTCGATAATTATGATGATTACGACAGAACTTTGTAGATGGTTTATAGGCATCACTTGGCTTGTCATAATTTTGGTTTTTATGCCTAAAGGTTGGAAGTTCACAACCTGGATTATCAAGAAGAATAGGCTTGTTGTTTGGTCTAACAATGTTTTTTGAAACCACAAAATTGGTTTTATCATCCCTTTTACGCAATCTGTATGTGTTATGCTTTCTTTGATCTTTGGACCTTTATTTCCACAATAATGGCAATGTTTATTAACATAAGGAGTGTGATTCTTTGTGTTACCTGGATGTGTTATGCTTTCTTTGGAACTTGGTAGACCTTTTTCTTTCCATTTTTCACTTGAGTAGCGGAATTTTCACTTTTGACATCAGTGGTGTTCTCTTGAGAAGAATCCTTAGCTTTAACAAATTGTATCTCTTTGCTAGTACTTGGAGCATCTATTCCTTCATAGCCCAATACTCGTGTGTCACGTTGATGTTTACTTGCTCCTAGCATTGAGTTTAATTTGTTTGAGCTATCTTTAAGTTTATTCAAACTCAAATTTTCTTCTTCTAACCTTTTAATCCTTTCAAGAGCATTGACTATGAAAAAACGAGGATACCGAGTACACCACCAATCTTTTATTTAGCCCACCTATAAGTCAAACCTTGAACAGTTCCTGTAATCAAGAACTCGATAACAAGATCTCTTTCGTCATTGATTGATTCACACAGGGGATTCAATACAAGATCCGAAAGGCTATGTCAACAACCAAGTACGATACTTTAACTATAATGACAAGTCAAATATAATGCGGAAATAAAGTAAAGTACACCAAGAATTTTGTTAACGAGGAAACTACAAACTCGTAGAAAAACCCCGGGACCTAGTCCAGTTTAAATACTCTTAAGAATTAATCCGCCAACACACCTACTCTCAAACTTCGGACTAGCTGGTGCAGACAATATGACACTAATACGACTATTACTCACAAAGATTTCCCCTCAGTATTCCTACGCCTCCAACTACAGCAAGGTGGTCACGCACATGTACTCCCCTACGCAAACAGACGTCATTTACTGTCTTACGCAAGAGTTTCCTCACAGACCGTCGCGGGGACTATCGCTACCCGACCTCCAATCGAATGATTACAACCTTATGGACAACAACCAAATAGCGGCAGGTCAAATCGCTAGATGATATCCTTGGTAACTAACAGATACTTCACCGAAGTTGTTTTACACCAAGAGCAAGGATATTTAAGTTTACTTGGTAATAAACCCCTCGAGATATCGATCCAAAACTCCTGAAAGAGCAACCTTGTCGTCCTAGTTGGAATCAAATAATCAGCTGGAGCAAGTACAATATGATATGACCGTGAAGAACAATGTACCTGCAAAAATAAATCCAATAACAACAATCTTGATTTCACTCAATATCTATAGTTTAGGCACACAAACCGAAAGAGAATTGCTGACAAATCTAGGTTAATAGATAAAGAGTATGTTCTAATCACAACGATCTTGAGTAGCCTTATTGCATAAGAGAATGACCATAGAATAAACAAGATCGCAAGGTTTGATAGACGTGATAGAAAAAAACACAAGTACAATACAAAGAGGACTAGTAAACATAAACTAGTTTCCCATAAGAGGTACTTCTAGGCTTCTCGATCCCTAGAGAAGACTTTCTCGCAATTCTAGACCGAGAGCAAAAGCTCAAAGGTAACTGAAAATAAAAGCGGCAAACACAAGCTATAGTTCCGAAGAAGACCTTGGTAGAGGGACAAAGCTTTTAGTAGAGATACCACTCCTATTTATATTGCCTAAGGCTTAGCTTGAAATGAGGCTAACTTAATTTCGGAAATTCATTAAAGCACATTTCCATATATGTTCTGAAATACCTCACTTAGACTCATAGCATTTAATGAGATCTAATACTCTGGCATTTTACATTAAAGAAAAATATATTTCATAAATGAAAAATATTTCAATAAATGTTTGGCCAATAGCAATAAAAGCAAATAATACTCATAAGGTATATTTGGATATTTCATTTAATTCGAAATAGGGTGCTTACCAAATATGCTCCCTGGGAAAGTGCTCAATTGAAAACGTGTCCTTTTGTTTTGAAATATCCTTAAGGTATTATTACTTCCAAATGTCGTCATCAGCTTTGATAATGTCGACATCACTTCCTGGGCTTTGCTGGACGGGCCAGAACGATCCTAGGTGGAAGTGGGATCTGGTCCAACGTGGCTCAACGTTCTGCATAAACATATCATGGCAGACGAGGACAAGCCTTGTGTGTTAAGATTAAGTGATCACGTAGGTTCAATGGACATTCCGAATCACGCAAAAAGATATACCAAAAAATTACGGTGCATGATTCATCGAGTAATAGCAAAATGTTGAATCTCTTGAATTCTCGATTCCAATATAGATGATCACGTTAATGATATCCAAGAATTCAAATTAAAACATCAAATGATAAATCAAATGAATATTTGATCGAGTAGTATATCCATATGAAGATCTAATCACGTACAGTATTGATCAAAAATCATGTGTCTACTAACTAGAGCGACGAACCATATTTCTGATTATAACTCAAACCAACTTAGTTGTACATTGAAGATGAACGAATTCAAACTTCAAACCGAGAAATCAAACTCATTAATTCGTTGAAGCACAAATCAAAATGATAGAGTTTGAACTTCGAAAATACGCGTTCTGAGATAACCATTTTTAGGTTTCGAAATCTACATACTGTTTGGCAGAAACCAAATAAAGGTTTCGGATCCTAAAGTTCAAATATGACCAGAACCGAATTAAGGTTCCCAAATCAAGTTTCCACATAGAGAAACCAAAGTTAGGTTTCGAACTCTAGATTATTGTAAGGGTAGAAAATGCCTTCGCATAATAATAGCATCCTAAAGGCTAAGATGTGTTAAAAGGACACTCACGAGAAGTATTGAATCAACAATGGAAGCTGTGGGCGAAGCGTATGGTACCAGGGCGTAGCGGCGAGACGTAAGGGTGCCAGCGGAACAAGATCGGTGTAGCGTGGGAAGGTGAAAAATAGGTGAGAAGTAGTTGAGCATTCATGACTCGTCAGAACGGATAGATTGTCAGGGTTGACTTGTTGACTCAGTGGGAACCTCGTCAGCAATCCTTATCCTTAAGAAGACTTACCCGCTGGAAGCATTATTACCTCGGCGAGATACTCTATCAGCGTATGAAGACAAATCAGTGTCAGAGCGTAATCTGTCTGTATTAGCTGTATAGCACTATTGTAATCTTGTATAAATAGCGAGAGATGCCTCTAGCAAAGGGGTTGGACACATTCTGGATTGGTCTAGGGAGAGGAAAAGTATTCTACTTGCTCTCCATAGCCCAAGGCAGAATTAGGGTTCTTGTTGTGAGAAAAGACTTAGAAAATTTGCAAGGTAACCGAGAGTTGTAATCATGTTTATAATAGTGGAATTCTTGGATGTAGTCCTTACTTAGGGCGAACCAAGTAAATCATCTTGTCAAGTATCTCTAACCTTACTCTCTTTCTATTTCTTATACTATATGCTAGATGAATGCTTAGGTATGATTGAGTGCATGTTTGTGTATGTTATTTGGGTGTACTGTGTAAGATCTAACCCATGGGATTTTACACAGTTACAATTATGTTTTAACAAAACGTTGGTTAAGGTTTCGAAACAAGAAACACATATTAGACTCGTCACAAATGTTGGTGTCGAACTTGAGAGTCCATGTGGTCAAGAGACGTTTTAGCATCACACCTTTTTGTCCTTGACGCATAGGTTATATTCCCCGGTTCACATAAACCTTTAGGAAACCCCAGGGTCTTTTCGACTTTTTATAACTCAAGACACATTGGTCTCGATTGTCAAGTCACTGTTAGCCAGCAAACATCGTTTCGAACTCATGTTCTCTCATTGGTCACATTTTATTTAGACCGAGTAGCTCATTGATGCGAAAACCAGATTATAGTTTCGAAATCAAAGTTTGGTTTTACCAAAACCTACATTGAGGTTTCAAACTCTGAAAATCCATAAGATGAGATAATCAAGAATATGGTTTCGAAATCTAAGAGTATCATATGGCATACAAGATGTTCATATATCAAGAAACAAATAAATTATTCAGAACCTCAGTAATAAGAGCCAAACCATGACGTAGTATTCGAACTCAGAACAACGGTATATCGAGTCTACACAACATAAGTGTGAGTCACGATCTCTCTTACATTTAGCTCATACAAGTACTTGCTAATCAATCCGACAGAGTTAGACTTGGTAAGTAGAGACACAATACTGTGATGAATTTAATCTCGTAATACCACCGAGACAACATCGCAACTGTTATATCCAACTCGAAGGTTTTAGGAAAAACCCTTATATTACTTAGAGAATGAGAAGAAAAGAAAGCTCTAAGTAATAGGAAACGTCATAACTTCAACAACAATATCGCAAGCATAAAACAAAGTTATATCTTAAGACACACTGATCACAAGTGATCAAGTCATATGTTTTTCTCTTTTGTAGCACAAGTGTAAAAAATAATGGAATCGCGTTATTTAGATTCACTAACCTCTTGAATGATGAAGATGGATGTCTTCGTTTGATATTCAGTCTTCTTCAACTCTTCAAATAGTGATTCTAAATCCTACCAAAATCTTCCACAACCTAAAGCTAACTCAATGATGAACTTACCTAATGTGTGTTGTTTAGCGGTCGAGTTTTGATCACTAAAGTTGACAACTAAGCTTGACATACCAACACTTAGTGAGGTTGACCGAGCCATGCTCTAACAGACTAGGTCATTCTTATATGATTTAACTTCAACTTTGAGATCCACTCGTTCCGAGTCAGATAAGAAGTTCATCTTACGGTTCTCCAGAGTATCTAGTTTGTTCTGAAGGATTATTTCTCGATCACGAGCTTCAGAAAGTCGTTCCCCGAGACACGATATTTCCTTTTCCTAATCGCGTGTACTCATAATATGAATTGTTTCACTCGAATTGACAACCATATTATTGAGTTGTCATACAAATATTAATAGTTCACGAACTAGTGAAACACGGACAATTACATCTTTCAAGTGTTTGCTTACTCTGATACCAATTGAAAAGGAGGGGTGATAGGTGTGCAAAACACCTATTCAAGAGTACCTAAATCATACACTTTAGTCGACTTGAGCCTCATACATTGTTTATTTTAACCATTTTCTATTTTGCAGGTATTTTGAAATCATATTGTTGATGGTGGTTTTTGGCGATGAGGTCACAGGAGTAATTTCGCATCAATTTCTGGCATCCTGGGATAGCTCGAGATAAGGTATGAATTTATTTTTACAGTAGGGATAAGATATTTGGTTGCTATTAGCCATATTTTAATATCGCGTGACCCTAGCCTAGTAGCATGGTCCATATCCCTGGCCTACGTATTAAAATACCTATGCATGCACATTAGCCTAGCTCATGCTCGAGCCAAAACCCTAGGTGCTTCACGCCACTCCATGGCATATTTTGGATATGCATGACATTGGCCATGCCTAAAACCTTGGATAGGCACGGCATTGGCCATGCTCAAACATTGGCCACGCCTAAACTTTGGCCAAGCCTAGATTTTGGATAGGCACGGTATTGGCCATGTCCATACATTGGCCACGCCTAAACTTTGGCCAAGCCTAGATTTTGGATAGGCACGGCATTGGCCATGTCCAAACATTGGCCACGCCTAAACTTTGGTCATGCTTGAACTTTGGATAGGCACGGCATTGGCCATGCCCAAACGTTGGCCACGCCTAAGCTTTGGCCATGCCCAATCTTTGGATGCCCACGGCATTCCCCTTTGCCTCTTCTTTGGGTGCCCACGCATCCTCCCTTGGCCTGTTTTTGGACGCCCATGGATGTCCCCTTCTTTAGTTTTGGGTGTCCATACTTATGGCTCGCCTTAATCTTTGGATGCCCATGGCATTACCCTTGCTCAACTACATGGGGGCCCTTGCGCCACGCCTCGCCTTAGTTTTGGATGCCCATTCATCCACTCCTTGCTTTAATATTGGATGCCCACGCATCCTTCCCTTTACTTGATATTGGGTGTCCACGGCCATGCCCTAGGTCATTCCTTGAAGCCCCATGATTACGCCCTGGCCAAACTCTTGGAGGTCCAAGATTATGCCATGGCCAAATACTGGAGGCCTCATAATCATGCTTAACCTAATTTATGGGGGGCCTTATAGTTGGCTCTCGCCTAATACGTGGGGGTCTTATTGTTTCCCCTCACTTGTACTTATGGAGGTCCATGATCGTCCTC